>CAJUYH010010738.1:0-11853 GCA_910591685.1 Galerucella tenella
AGGAAGTCCTGACTTTTTCTTCAAGAAATTTTGACAGGAATGTCAAAGTTTCCTAGCGATTTGCGGAAAAAATATTTGTTTATTATCAATAAAGGGCCTTTTGTCATGTTTTCATTGTGAACAAATATATGGGTATAGTAATTGAATCTGGCATAACAGTGACAGAATATGTAATAATTATATACAATGACTTAGTAATAATAAATAACATACGGTGTGGTGGAAAAACATATATTCTTAGAAATCAAACAACCTGGGACATGCCACAAGACGGTATGATGAAAAAGTATAACTTTTCAAAGAAATTCGTTACGGAAATGAGCAACAAGAAGGAATGGGATCCAAATACCATTACCAGACTTGAAAAGAATGCCATTCAATGGTACACAGACGGTTTAAAAGCAATAGAAGGAACTGGGATAGAAGTGTTCGGGCCAGGAACTAAACACTCTGAAAGCTGGGGAAAAACCTCAAGTATCTTTCAAGCGGAAATCCATGCCATAAAAAAGTGTGCCCAAAAAGGAAATGAAATAGCAGTTGAACTAGCAAAGAGGGGGACTGTAATACCTTTCTGGGGGCCTGAACCCTTTTGCGGAATCAGCCCCAATGTAGTATTGAAAGATATAGATAAAGATCTGACCATTGGAAAGATCTAGTAGGGCTTATACAATCAAAGACTCTTCTGGGTGACTACAACCTGCTAAGATCAAAATAATGCATAAGTCAAAGTAAAACTGCGCTAAGAGTTTTAACAGGGATCCTAACGGGACATTGTCGCCTGAATGGGCACCTGAAAAAGCTCAAAATAGTGGAGGAAGAAGGATGCAAATTTTGTGTAATGGAAGAAGAAACCTTTTTCCAACTGCACAGCACTTCAGAATCCTAGAGCACAGCACCTGGGAGATGACTGGATAGAAGAGGAACATCTACCTAAGTTGAAGCCTGCAGACATCCTGAAATTCCTTCGGGAAATAGGACTAAAGAAACTACTAGAAGTAAGTACTACTAAAAGTAAGGGGGTACAATAGATCTTTTAAGTCTCAGTGAATGTCACTCCAAAATACAAACATACCACATTAATAATTCACAGGGTGATTTTTTGTGAAATTGACCATACATTTTAATATGCTACAGTACTTACACGACTCATTTGATTTTTATGATTTTCCCATGATACAGTACACTAAGTACTATCAAGCATTCGACTGGTGTTAGCTAATTTTAGAAATTCTTACGTATAATATTATCTTTTATTGATTACAATTGCAATTTTTTTTGTATTATATCTTGTACTTCTGAAATGTATTTTAGTATTTTAAATATTTAATTTCATTTCAATGTATTATCCAACCCATAACTTTTATTTATTGCTTACTGTTTTTATTCATTCCTGCTATACCCAATAAATTCACTTCCGAACCTTTCCACCCCCATTTCACCCCGACAAAACTTTTTCCCGTCCCCTAAACTCATACAGAGTCTACCTAAAAAGGTAACGCAGAAATATTTGCCTTAACATTTTCTCCACAACTCAACCGCTCCACACTATTTAAATATCAGTTGTCCTATTCACCTTACAATACAGTATTTTTGCAATTTCATTACGAATTACGAATTATACAGCATGTCCACGGATGGAGTATCTTATAGGTGAAAAATTTATAAATATTAATTCAGTGAAAAATGTTATTCTTGATAAAAAGTTTTGCTTGTTCTGAAACCCCATAAAATGAAATAAAATTCAAGTTTTTCAAAATCCGTCTCATTTTATGGTCAATTTTATGAAAACTTGGAGTCTGACTTTTTGACATTTCTTCACATATTGGCTAATATCTCGGGAACCTTAAGGTTTGCAAGGTTCTAGTCTACGCCATTCGATTCATAATTGAATTTTCTATAAAAAGAGGAATTTTTCACATCGAAAACCCTTTAGATATGGATTGTAGAATTTTCACCAAAGTTATACTAGGGAGCTATTGGAACTTTTATAAGGTCAAGCAGTAATAGTGCTGCCCTTATAGTGACATATACGCATGCGCATTTGATGTTTTAAATAAGGGAAACATTATTAAGGTTGGTGCTTGTCCTTATTTCTGCGCGATTACTGCAGTGCACTATCCCGACTTTAATTCATGTTCCATATTTACATGTCACAATTTGTAGGTTATCTGTGTCATCTGTGACACAACTAGACTGGATCATAGAGTTATTTATTACTCTATGGACTGAACACAACCTAACTTTTTTCACAGTTTTAAGTTATCCGTTCTCCCCCCGACAAATAAGAAATAAGATGAACGTTTCCAGTTCAGAAACACGTGTTGAAAAATTTAGAAGATTGAGATTTACTTGCAACGATGACATGGCATTTTTAGAGGAATTCCTAACATATAACTCCATGCAAAATGAAAATGGATGGAAAATTATTCAGAAGAATCTTGAACTCACAGTTTTAAAAAAGTTTTCTGATAGAACTTTAATGGCTATTTATGCCATCAGTTACGAAATGCCTAATTTTGTGTAACGGGTGAGATTTTTGCGGAACGAACGAAGTGAGTTTCGCAAAAACTCTAATTTTGAAGAAAGTACTAAAAAAATAAAATTTAATATAATTGATAAAAATTTGGAAAACATAAATTTAGTTTGTTGCTGTTACTTCCTGTTAGTTGTCAGTTTGACATTTTGTAAAAAAGTCTAGACGGAAGGTTTTTAGCGAGATTGATATATTTTTAGTTTTATTTTTAAAAAATGAGTGATTCAAGTGCTGAAGAGCTACCGAGCGATATTGAAGAGGCGGCAGGTAATGCTCTATTATCAGTAATTCCCAAAAAGTCAAAGGCAGTTTATGATTTGACATACGAAAAATTTGTTACGTGGTGTGATGAGAAGAAAATTAAACATGTTAATGAGAAAGTTTTACTTGCATATTTTGAGGGTAAGAAAGATCTAAAAGTTTCCACATTATGGACACTTTACTTAATGTTAAGGTCTGAACTAAATCAGAAAAGGAATATTTATATTAAAAAATATACAAATTTGGTAGCATATATTAAAAGGAAAGCGGACGGGTACATTGCTAAAAAGTCAAAAGTTTTTATTAAAGAAGATTTTGCCAAATTTTTAGTGGAAGCTGGTGACAAAGAATACTTAATGGCTAAGGTTGCAATGATAATTGGAGGCAGGAGCATGCAGAAAAGCAGAATTAACATTTCTTCCAGTTGAAAATGTTATAGACGAAGGAAGCCATTTTCGTGTTGATATCCCACCTTCAAAAACAAAAGTTATACGGCAGTTTGCAATTACCACTGGAGACATTGAAAATACGAATCTTGTTGAAATGTCTTAAACACAACATTTTTTTGTTGTAAAATGTGCGAATGGAAAATGTACCAGAAATCCTGTGAGAATTAACACATTTAGCAGTCTGCCAAAAGTTATTGCACAATTTCTTGGTCTTTCAAATCCTGTTCTATATACTGGCCACTGCTTCAGAAGAAGCTCTGCCACTTTCCTAGCAGACAGTGGCGCTGATATTTTAAAATTAAAGAGGCATGGAGGTTGGAAATCTACCTTTGTTGCGGAGGGATATGTTGAAAATTCCATGAATAATAAAAAACTTATAGCGCAAGAAATATTTGGTGAAACATCTAATGCAATGTGCGCTGCTTCCCAAATAACAGCAAGTTCGAGCAATGAAAAAAATATGTCGTCGGGAATTAATTTGAATAATTGCAATAATTGTGTTATTATCAATATTTATAATAATTAATTAATTTATAATTTGTTTTTAACTTGTATTATATAACATTTTAATAAATAGAATAATTCTTTTTGTCACTAATTTTGAAATACATTTTTCGTCACCAATTGCATAAAATTTTACTTTATGCAACTAGTTACAAAAAGTAAGACGTTTCATAATGTCAATTAGTTTTAAAAAGTGTCACTTTATATGTCAAAATTAGAAAAAACATCATTTACACTTGCTTCTGGATTAAATGAATATAAAATGATAATAATGAATATTATCCAATGAAGATAAAAACGTATGTACTTGAAAGAAGTAAGGTTACATTTTTAAAAACAATGTACCTACCTTAATATAATGTCATTATAGAGTTTCATAACTCCAAATTTTAAGTCTGTTCTAAGGTCGAGCACTATTTATTTAAGGTCATCACAATTACTGCAAGGCAGTAAATTCGTGTTTCCAATAACTCTCTACTAATTCGAGAAGACTCGTAATTTTCAAAATTCCTCCTTTTATAGAAAATTCAATTCTGAATCGAATGGCGTAGACAAGAACCTTGTAAGCTTTAAGGTTCCCGAGATATTAGCCAATATGTGAAGAAATGTCAAAAAGTCAGACTGAAGGTTTTCATAAAACCGGCCATAAAATGAGACGGGTTTTGAAAAACTTGCATTTTATTTCATGTTATGGGGTTTCAGAACAAACAAAACTTTTTATCAAGAATAACATTTTCCACTAAATTAATATTTATAAATTTTTCCCCCATCCGTGGACACTCTGTATAACGTAGCGCAACCCTAAAAAGTGTTAAAATAGTTGAAAGCAACGCGAGCGATTTTTTAGTCTCAGTAACCCCGTTCGTTGGATCGAAAACTGAGCCGAAGAGGACCAGTAAAAGGGGAGAAATGAATACATTATCATCTGTTAACACTCAGTGTAATTGTTCTGGTGTTCAGTTCAGCCCCAGACGTTTCAATTAACTAAATGTTCCTCGATTTACCTTCTATGTATGCGACCATTTGTCTTTCGCTATAACCGTTCCAATGTTGGACTTAATCTAAATGGAAATTAAGTTCTGATGGAGGTTGCCAGAAGACATTTAAAACTTCGATAGAGTCAATGTTGATTTCGTTGATTGAAAAGAGTAGATTGCATCGATGACTTTTTTGTAGATTTATAGTATAAGCCTAAAGATAGAAAAAATTTAAGTGGTTCAGAAATAATTTGAAATGAACTGGATGATAGCTTGACCAACATTTTCACCTGCTTTGGAGTCATAAGTCAAGCATCACAGACAGTCTTTGAACTCGCGAGAAGAGACTCAGCAACAGCATATGTTGGACCAGAACCAGCTCTTGGGACCACAAAGAAGGTAGTCCGAGGGCAAATACAAAAATGGGTACAAAGCCAACATAGACTTCAATGGAGGAACACTCCAAAGCAGGTACACAGTAAAACCTTCATAGGTGACACATGTGTAAAACGGGACGAACAATCTTCGGAGAAGCAAAGACCCTCAAGTGTTTTCACAAAGATTTCTGATTGGTTTGAAAACTGTCTATTACTTGTAAGAGATTTCTGTGAGAACAAACCTACTAGGCATTCCAAATCACGTGACCCAATATGGCGTCTGCAGGCAAACAACTGTCTTGAGTGTCATAAGAAAGCATTTGGTACGGTTGGTACGTAGTGTGAATTTGTGATTGTTGATAGACTTTTTAAGATTAATTACAGAGTGATTATTTAAGGACATTATTGTTGCAGAATCCAGATATTGGCAAGAGGTAAGCTGAAAATCCAATTTGTTTGTTTCCTAGATGTGAAGTGAAATCTTTGTTTACAGATATCAAATGAAGCTAAAATCAGTAAATGATGTGGACCCTTCAACACTGAATATTGAGGTACTAGATAGTTCAATTGTTTCCTATTTAGTGCTAACCTATAGCTATTACACCAAGCAACAAATGAAGGCTTACGAAAGCTTGCATTCATATAAGTATTTTGAGTCGGGCTTTGTTCTAAGAATGGGAACAAAGGTGGTGAATGGTTTCTACATTTTAGTTGGCTAAAAACGCCAATAATTAGACAAAATCGGTAAATAATGTGGATTGTTTTAAATCGCTAAATAATGTGGATTGTTTTCTATTCTGTCAGTTGTTGATGTGTTGACAGTTTAAACTGAAAAAGTAAAATCTTTGTCAAACACTCTTTCCTTGTCGACATAACAATAAAATATTTAACTGAGACTCACCTAATTGAGATATTAATGATGATCGGGTACGGGGGTAACTGCAGAAGTCAAGTTGAAGTGGCAAACTTATTTGATCACAGGTATCCCGAATTGCTTAATATTTCACAAAGTACTTTGTCTAAAATTCTTGCACAATTCAGAGAACTTGGACATGTCAAACCATGCATTGAAAAGAAAACCACACTTCGTTGAAGATGATGTGAAAGTGGATATTTTGTTAAGTGTCGAAGAGAATCCAACTTCAAGTACATGTCAAATTGCCCGTGAAAATAATGTTAGTCATACAACTGTTCTAAGATGTCTTCATAAAGAAAAACTACAAATTAACTTTTGTGCAGGAGTTAACAGAAGACGATCCAGATCGTAGAATGGATTTCTGCGAAAGATTGATGAATAAACTGAACAGAAATGAGATAGCTATTGGTACCATTCTTTTTCCTGACGAATAAACATTCACATTGAATGGAGAGGTAAACCGACAGAACTGTAGATATTGGTCAGCAGAGAATCCTAATTGGATGTGTGAGACACATACTCAATACCCTCAAAAGGTGAACGTTGGGGCCGGTATCATAGGCATCCATATTATTGGTTCTATATTTATAGATGGAAATTTGACAGCTGAAAAATATTTAAATATGCTTAGGAATGAAGTTATTCCTGCGTTGGCAAACTTATATCCCAACGCAATAGATCCTAGCTTACCGAATGAAAATGTTTGGTTCCAGCAAGACAGGGCAACACCCCATTATGCTTTAATGGTAAGAACTTATTTAGATGAAATCTTCCCCAATCAATGTATTGGACGAAGAGGTACTATTGAGTGGCCAGCTAGATCGCCAGACCTTACGCCGTTAGATTTTTTTCTGTGGGGTTATCTCAAGAACAAAGTATATGCAACACAACCAACTAGCATTGTAGACCTCAAAGACAGGATAACTACAGAAATACGGAATATTTCACCTCAAACTTTGAACAAAGTTAAGGAGTCCAGGTATTTAGTGTTTGTTTGGCAAAACTTTGTAGGTTCTGGTTCAATAGAAACACGTGCGGCACCCTCCCTTGCCAGAGAGTCTGATTTCTCGTTTCCTTCCATGCCAGAATGACCAGGGATCCAGACCAGCAATACTTTATTGAGTTCTCCTATTGAGGAGAGGGAACGGTAAGTTAGAGCCGATAAGGTTCAGTGTAGCCTCAATCTGTCAGGTAGGCAATAGCTTTAGAATGAAGTTACCAGACTGTGGAGTGGTAAGGGGCTAGTTTATGCCTCTAAGTCCTGCCAACTCCACTTTCAAGGAGCAAAGGGCAGAAAGTACTGGGGTCTGGGATTTTCTGAAAAGTGCTATCTATCTTCTGTTTTAATAGATAATTTTTCTGTATGATTTCATATGAAGAGCATTGGTTTTTATAATGATTTTTTTCAAAGCAGAGCCGACAAAAAAAATATAAATTCCAAACAAACAAACTGAATATTCTGTAAAGAACTTTCCCATTTAATAAATCCCTTTAGAAAGTTACTGCAAGAGACCGTTAATAGGGAAAATACTGCACGTGATCGGGTGGCTAACAAGCTTTAAAACTTGCTTTGAATAAAGTTGCAGAATGTCGTGAAAAGGAAGTTATACAACCTTTTTATGTTAGGAAATAGATATTTACGTAATTAGTTATGAAAAGAGCGATATTGTTCAACAAGCGTAATATTTGCCAAAACGAGCGCTAGCGAGTTCTGCAAATTACGCGTGTTGAACAATATGTCGCTCTCTTCATAACGTGTTTACGTACAACGTTTTATCTAATTCCGCGCTTTCATAATATTCAATAAAATCTTCAATTACAATGATAATATTGAAGTGGAATCAAATGGTGTTAGAAGTATTGTTACTATGATGTATTTACCCAGAAAATTGACTTACTTTAAATAACTGTGTCCTGAATAATGTTTATAAATCTCAAAATACTATTGAATTAAAATAATGGGTTAATTGTACAGTTTAAATAATGAAATAATTGTCAGTTTTGACAGTACCTACCTAATTAATAAATTATTCTTTGAAACTCATGTGGTATCTCTATGTTGAAACATAAACAGTTATGTAAAGTTTTTACATAACTACTTTTCATAACTGATATATTATGAAGGTTATGAAAAATGTGACGTTACCTAACGTCAAGGAGTGACGTAAAGTGTCACATTTGATAGCGGAATTAGATAAAAAAAAATTTGTTATTTTATAATTTTTTCCACACTATCAAATACATCTCTCGGAAGTTTTTTCGTTCCTACAGTGTGACCCATTTTTAATGGAAACACCCCCCCAAAATTTGAAGTTGTGAACAGATTTTAATAATTTTTTTTTGAAATGTCAAGTACTAAAAGGTCTACCTTGGGACAAAATTTGAAATGTTTATTCCAATTTTCAGGGCATACTACGATATTTTTTCTCAGTCGAAAATCGAGATTTCTTATTAGCGATTTTTTTATTGAAAAAATCACTACGCCACTGGATTCAGAGTACCTCTAAACAGGTGAGACCAAAATTTCATGAAAAAATATTCATTAATAACAAAGTTATGACAACTCAAAAATTCGAAAACTCACACAGCTAACAGTCACAAAAAACACCCTATGTCAACAGATATAGCCATTAGAATATTTTTTATGATTTCAACAATAAAGAGCCTTCCTAAAAAATCAACGTCTGGTGTGGGATATTGAACGAACGTAATATTGGTCCTTTCTTTTTTGAGGAAAACATAATGCGCAGAGGTTTCTAGAAAAAAAAATTATTAGAATCTGTTTACAACTTCAAATTTTAGGGGGGTGTTTCCATTAAAAGTGGGTCACACTGTATATAGAAAACCCTCTTTCTCTATTTTTTTTCCGAATACAATTCCCGATTCTACTCAATATTGAGACGTGAACTCCCGATTCTTCGCACGTCCTCTATCGGCGAGACTAATACGACTTTCATTGCGTAATTTGGTCACGTGATGCATTCTTCGGTCTCCCTTCGTCCTTCTCTCCTCCTTCCTGTACACCCTAACAATGTTATTATGTATTATATACCTACTAAGTGGGTAAAAACGTCATCTCTTTTGTATTGAGAAGAAGCTTTATTGTCGAGTAGACGGAAGCTTGGTGATCAGTGTGACGATTCTTCAATCGTTTATATCAGAATATTAAGTATCTAAAAACGAATTGCCGAAGTGTTTTGTTTTTCAAATTTTTCAAATTTGAGAAAGAGGTAGGAGAACAATCTGCACTGATAGTAGAGAAGCCCTATTAGCCTTGAAGATGAGTTATTTATAGACAAATAAACTGATTTTTTTGAACCCCCTTTGTTTAAAACTAACATTGCTTATTTATTATTAAGAAGCCATATTAACGTGAAAAAATTGGGAAATTTTGATATTAAAAAATGATTTAGTGAAAAAATTTGTTTTCCTTCATGCACACCTTCATACAATTGTTCTTTAGAAACTATGAAAGTCTACGAAGCACAATATAATATTTTATCTAATTCCGCTATTAAATGTGACACTTTAAGTCATTCCTTGACATTAGGTAACGTCACATTTTTCATAACCTTCATATATCAGTTATGAAAATTAGTTATGTAAAAACTTTACGTAACTGTTTATGTTTTAAAATAGAGATACCACATGAGTTTCAAAGAATAATCTATTAAATGGTACTGTCAAAACTCACAATTATTTCATTATTAAAACTGACAATTACCCCATTATTTTAATTCAATAGTATTTTAAGATTTATAAACATTCAAAACAACATTATTCAGGACACTATTTAAAGTAAGTCAATTTTCTGGGTGAATACATCATAGTAACAATACTTCTAACACCATTTGAATCCACTTTAATATTATCATTATAATTAAAGATTTCATTAAATATTATGAAAGCGCGGAATTAGATAAAACGTTGTACGTAAACACGTTATGAAGAGAGCGACATTGTTCAACTCGCGTAATTTGCAGAACTCGCTAGCGCTCGGTTTGGTAAACATTACGCTTGTTGAACAATATCGCTCTTTTCATAACTAATTACGTAAATATTCCATCACTTTGAAACAACAAATTAAATATTCATAGTAAATAATTTGAAAGTTTTGACAGAAATTTACATTTTTTAAATAAGCCTATAGATTATTACCCTCAAATAAGATCTACTGTGTACCGAAAAAATAAGTATTTCAGTATAATTGTACATTTATTGTTAGGAAAAAAAACGTATTTTCTACAAATCACATATTTCTTCACCCGTAAAAAATCACATTAGCCTACAAATTATCTGTCAATTGAAACAAATAATTCTCACCCCACCCTTCCCTATTATTCAGTAACGGTCACCACCTGTATACGTTTGGCGTCAGTCTGCATGTGAAATTAGATCAGTTTTTGCAATTTTACTAATTATTTTGTTTTTGTGAAGTATGTGTTTGAAGTGCTCTGGACAAAAATAAGTTTAATAATAGAATGAATGAATTGATAAACTCATGGCGATTACAAGAATTGTGAGATATCTTTGAAGGTAAGGAAATAAATGACTATTATATTCAAGTAGGTAGAAGTAACAAGCAAGCGAAATGTACCTCAAACATACACATTTCTCAATTAAACCTGTCAGATCTACTCCAAGAACTCCAAATACCTACTATAGGGAAAGCATTAATGAGCACACTTAAGGATATACAAGGCTATCTTATGGATACCATTGTTGTTTATGTCTTAGATCATGAAGGTATGTTTAATTTTAACAATGTATGGCTTCCATTTTATAATACATCTATTTTAAAAATGTATAGTTTCTTTTATAGATTTTATAGATTTAGACCTCAAACTTCGCATTTAAAACTCGATTTTCTTGGTCTTGAACACTGCAGTTATTGCGATTACGAGAAAAACCCACAATTTTCTCGATAGTTCATGCAAGGGTTCTTAAATTAAACAGATAAACCATAATTTGTATCATTATTGTCCCCCTTCGCGTAGTCTCTTTGTTTAAAGTAATTTCTTTAACGATTAGATCAATAATATTGGTAATTTCATCACGTACGTTGATATTCAATTACAATAAATACATTAGGGTCCTTATTCTTTTCGAATTCGTTTGTTTTGAATATTAGATTGTCTTCGTTATAAGAGCGAAAAGAAAATTTGAATAAAAGGATCAATTTGTATCCTAATTTTTTTTGTAAAAAGATATTTTATTTTCCAGACAGAATTTACCTCTAATTACATAGTGATTACTGTCTAAAATTAATCTCCTAAAGAAGTATAAAAACTTCCGAAATAACAAACTTTCTCCCCCCTTTTAGTGAAATATTACACGATAAATCTAAAAAACCGTTTTGTCATTCTCGAATTTTATTTTCCAGAGCTTTATCTTCCTTATATGTCCTCGTTTGCTCCCTTTTAAGGGTACTTTTTCCTCTCCCCTCTCGCAATGATGTGGCTTTACAACAACGGAACAAATAACTCGGTGGAGTTTCGATCAACTCCATAACTAGCACTTCTTAGCTTTTATATAGTCACTTTGATTTACTGCCGTATCATATTTCACCACCTCCGTTCTTTCTTTATTATCCACCCTTAATTTACTAAATCTATGATCAATGGTTATAAAATATTTATTAGAAATTTTGATATCATTCAATTAGTGAAGAAATCTATCCACGAAAAAAGTACACTAGTCAACAGTAAGGATGATGCTTTAACTTAAAAAAAAATAATAAGTTATCTCATAACATACAGTGCATTTGGATAGTATCACTGGAGACTCCCCCAAGAAGCCCTTGATATCTATAATACATAGACTTAACCAGTAAATA
>CAJUYH010010739.1:0-11852 GCA_910591685.1 Galerucella tenella
AATCAAATTCAAAGGTTCGCTAATTTTTAATCTGTTAATTCACAAAAAAAAAGAACTTAACGTTTCTATGTAGTAAATAAAACTATATGAGTAAAAAAAATGTATATAATATCTATAATGAAATTACAAAAAAGGTTAGTAAAGGGTTAGTACACAATATAGATATTTGAAGAAAATACTAAGCACTAATACATATTTTTTTTGGAGAATGGAGTTGAACTGTAACTATTGATGTGCTTCTAGGGACTGTATACAGGAAACGGTATTTAGAAAACTGTATCCAGGTTACTTCATGTTTCAAAAAAACTTGTACATCATGACTTGTATTCGGTAAACTATATCCAGGAAACTGTAGCTTCGGAATATTGTTTTGCATGAACTGTCTGTCCCCAAAAAAAAAAATATCTATACAATCGATGAGGGAACTTCTAGAGACTATTGAACTTTTATAGGTAATCCAAGAACTGTGCTTCAGGAAACTTTTTTAAGGTACTCCAAGAACTATTTTAGGTATTCCATGTACTGATACAGGTATTCCATGAACTGTTTTAGGTATTGGGCAGTAATCCAGATTCTCAAAGTATAACGGCTGCAACTATTAGTTTTCACTGAAAACTGGTGTTGAAGCTTTTGTGTATTGTGTTGTCCTTTGATTATCGGTGTATCGTTAGGGTTTATTCCATGTATCTTTTGTGAGGTTCTACTGTTACTTTTTTTATCTTTATCTGAATTTGTCTTTCATGTATTTTTCCTTTTCATGTCTTCGTGATATTTTATGGCTTGAAATAAGTTCAGTTGCTGAACAGGTAGACTGTTCCCTTTTTGGATCAGTACTTTTGAAGTCATATAAATACATGTCTTCTTTTTTTTGTCTCTTTTCATATATTTTTCTCATTCTGTTTAGTGTTCTATGGTATTAGATAAGTTCAGTTGGTAACTGGGTAGACTGTTCCTTGGTTCCAGTATTTGTAACTTGGGGAAGAAAATTATCTGGGGGGTTGAAAATATTTGTAATTGAGTTATATTGTTTTGCCTTCAATAATTTTCATTGGATTTGGAATAGGGGTTGTATACTTTCACTTTACTGAGACTGTCGTATTCTAGGACCTTATTTATAAATGTTCATGCTTTTGTTAATTTTTGGTTCAAATAGTAAGTATACTTAGTTAAAAAAACTTTTTTTGTGTACATTTTCATTTCTGGATGTTAGGGGTATGAAACGTGAACTTTGCGTTCAACCTTTCAGTTTTTATTTTTATGAATTTTGATTTTTTGTGGAATAGTAGGTATATATCTATTTCCTGAAAATACTTCATTCGAAAAGTTAACAAATTATTTTACTTTTGTGATTTGTGGTGGAATAAACTAATGGTCAAAAAATCGATATTCTTGAAGTATTTCACCGTGAAATTTTGAATTGTCTTTAAATAAGATCGTAGAAGGTACCGGGAGGTCTTCTCCAATCGTCTGTCGACATAGCAAGTTTGGAACTGTGCAGTAATCCTTTGATTAAAATCTTTTTCAACAGTTTGAAAACAAAAAAATGCCGTTTTATTATAAGAATCTGGATCACTGATATGTTTTTTTACATTTTATTGTAACCTATATATATTTCAAAATTTCATAGTGTAAAATTAGTATTTTTTGAAAAGTCTTTTTTTTTTTAACGAAATGGCTACCCATTTTGTAAGCCACATGTGTCCACCTTTGAATTCCGTATCAGCCAAATTAACCCTATAGATATATTTTGTCATGTTTCATTGTTTCATCATTTTTTTTTCCATATAAATAAGAAATTTGTCCAGGGTGAATCCTTGAGTTAAATTATTGAATTGTATTTATTGAGCTGAACAGATATCCTTATAAGCTTCAATTTTTTTGTCACATTTTTTTCTTATACCGGTATAATTTTCAAAGCACAGTTTTTGGAGTTCCTGAACAATTTCTTAGAGTACTCAACAAGTTTCTGGACTACCTATAACAGTTTATGGAATACCTAATACAGTTCTTTGGAGTACCTTACAGTTCATGGAATAACTAATACAGTTTTTACGTTCTTCTACGACTACTTAACAGTTTATTGGAGTACCTTAGTATATAAGATCCTGACAAACAGTTCATGGAGTACCTAAAATAGTTCCTGGGAGACAAATGGTCCCTAGGATTCAACCTTATTTCCTAAATATCGTTTCCTGTATACAGTCCATATAAGCACATCAATAGTTACAGTTCAAGTTCATCTTCAAAAAAAAATGTATTAGTGCTAAGTATTTCTTTATATGTCCATATTGTTAACTTACCCTTCTCATTTGTAGTTTCATTATAAAAATTATAATATTTTTTTCACTCATATAGTTTTATTTACTACACAGAAACGTTAAGTTCCTTTTTATTTTTTTGTGAATTAACAGATTAAAAGTTAGCTAACCTTTAAATTTGATTTTATTTTCAATTTTCTCTTCGGAAAGGAAATTTTCCTTAAGATCGATAAGGTAACAAAGCCCTGTGAACTGGCTTAGTTTACTACCAAATTTAATCGGTTAGTCAGGCAAGAAACTGCGATAATTATGATCATTTTTCCTTCCACAATACTCAAACAGTATTGGTTTAATTGGCATCCAGCGTAAACATACTTGTACCAGAATGTTTAATGTTGACGTTAAAAAAAAAGAGGGTAATCACTGCAGGTTCTTGCCTAACTAACTAATTGAATTTGATTTTGTTTCTAATCTTCTTTTAGGAAAGAAAATTGGTGGCGCCCTGAAATTGCTTCATCTTTTTTCTTAGTTTTGCTGAAATCAATTTTTTCCCAAGATCAATAAGGTAACAGAACCCTGCGAACTGGCTTAAGTTACTACCAAATTCAATTGGTTAGTTAGGCAAGAACCTGCAATAATCACCATCATTTAATTTCAACGCCACTCGTCAATTTCCATTTTATAGGCGTCATTGAGCTTTTTTTCGTGCCAGCTGCTATAAGTTGTTTGCTATAATTCATTATGGACACTAACATAATTTCACAACGTCTGATAAATCGGAAATCGGAAAAAAAACAAAAATACGAAGGAACACGTAGAAGCACTTTGGTAAACCAGAGAATATTGGCTGTTTCAATTGTATACTTCCGTTGGTAGTCGCATGAACGTACGCGCAGTACCAAAAACATACGTGGCAACCAATAGCAGTGCGTTCACAGAAACTCTGGATAATTTGAGTTTTTCGGCATGTTACATTCGTAATAGTGGTTGTTTGAACAAAAAAAAAAATAGTTTTTTCGATAACAGTTGTTTTCATTCAAAGCATTCCAATGATTTATAGTATATCTTTACCAATCTTTATTATGACAAATCATGATTTCAGTTAATCTCAGTGACTGTCAGTCATTCCAAGTAGCTGACCTCTGAAATTTACCCTCGTAGTATTATATTATATTCCTTCACTTCAGCAAAATAATAATGGGTTTTGCTTAGTTAAGGCATTAGAGGAAACAGGAAACATTATCCGCATGTGGTCAATATTTCATGAAAATAAACTTCTGTTAGGGTGAAACCCCATTCTTTGGAACGTCTATATATACAAACATCTTTTTTAATGGGGGATATATCTACTTGAAGAGGCCACGCAATAAAACATAGTTTGTTCCACAGAAAATTTTGAAAACGGCTTTGTAGGGAGGACAGCAAAAACGATGTGATACAGAAATCATTTCTAATGTATATATGCAAGAAATTACATAAAAAGCAGCATTTAAGGAAATGGAAATAAATATATTCAAATTGGACCTATGTTTCCTGTCATTTGTATAAACATCAACAGCATAAACAACAGCTCTTACACGAAAATTCCACTGACATCTGTTAAAGCGTCTCTGCAACCGATCTGGATTTTATATTCTGTTCTCAACCCACCTACAATGAATATTTCATACGACTGGTCCACTCTAGTCAAGCGGCTTCCATAAGCTCATGTAAGTATAATCATTCGTCAGAAGATGGTGAATTTGGAGCATAAATTAGTGTATCTTATTAACTTACACTGAAGATATACCTAGAAGAATAAATCATTCGTTGTTATCAGTTTTTTTCTCCAAAAGTGATTCACAAGTGGAAGCTGTTTTCACCTGGCTACGGTGAAGCAAAATGAGGGATTATGTCTTAAACCAGTCATGTATGTATATTCATGAGGGAATATTCTCATAACTTTTAAACTACTCATCAAAGTTTGACAGATGAGGTATCTTTGGGAGCGCCCCGATGGTCCACTGATTAAATGGCTATGTGACACCACATTGAGTTGAATATGGCGCACTCTATATCTATCGAATGAACAACTTAAAAATAGTATTCATAGTGGTGTTCAGCGAATCTTTTTTTTTCTTCTGTATGTCTCTCTTGGTATATTCATTATTCATTTGCATCAAAAATATAATGTACTGTAAGTGTAAATTAAAAATTCCAACATTTCTTGAATCTGTTCTCGAACCACTCTCTGTCTGGTCCCAAAGACTGATTTTGGTTACATAAATTATTACTGAACCTCTTCTCGCGAGCTGATCAGCTTTCTTGTTATTTTCAAGCACCAGTGTGGTCTGCCAGTTCAGTTAGTTTTTTCTGGCTAATCTCCACTAAACTAAATATTACCTTGTTACTATTCAAAGCCTGTCTAGCTTTTAGTCAACATGTTTATTCTATGATGAGTGTCAGTCATGTATTTTGTGATACTGGTACATTCTAGTGTGAAGGAACTTCTTGTTTTCCTCATTTTACTATAGGTATACTTCTGCTTTCCTAGTCTTCAACTCGTTTTTGTACCAGGTCTCTCCAAAAGAAGTAGAAGCACGGCTCCTTGTCAAAAAACTCTCGGAGTCAGTAACTAATGGAATATTAAACCTAAGCCTGAGCTGGGCTTCGCATGCACCCTGTAGTACTGAGACAATAGAGTCTCCACGCCTTGTTGAATTATTTGATTGATTGATTAGCTTAGCACCAACAGTCAGAGGCGTCTTATGCTCTCGGTTGTGCCGTTTATGTGAAGAGACCAGTAGCCCTTATCAGGTCAACAGTCTCTTTACTAGGTCCATCTTGAAGTAATACTACCTCGGATCGTCCTAGGAGTCTGTATCTCCAATAAAACAATGCTTCGCATTCGAAAAAAAATGTGAAATGCTGTCCACATATTCAGTTTACTCATTCAAATTTCACAGTTAATGTGATGAATCGTTAAAATGAGTAGTTTATGAGTATGAATATCCAGGCATAAAGGTTTTCCCTCTGTACTTGTATCCTGGTTTTCATTAATATGGTAGTAGATGAAATATACAGTGCTATTCAAAAGTTCCCTTCCCCGTCGTATCTTTTGAACGGCTACACTCACATTAATAAAATTTGGAGGGTGGAAATAAAGTGTTGTAAACTTCTCTACGAATGGTAACAGGTGACAGGTAATAGTAATAGATGACGTCACAGTGCCACTCTGGCCAATAATTTTGAATAGGACCTTATGACAAGTGATATCTCGTTTGAAAGGCATTGACATTAGCTACATAGCCATATTAGTTTTGTTTGGGTTTAAACTAATTTTAACAGATGAATTGGATAAATACCAAAATTATTGAAATTATGTTTTTAAATTCAATTAATCAAATATCAACATTGGATTCTTATGGCAAGTGTTCGAAATGTGCTCCGTCCACTTCCTGACAGTAATACATCCTATTAGTAAACTCTTGTCGTTCTCGTTCGAGTGTGTCAGCTGAAATTGCATTGCATTCTTAAATAATTCTTTCTCCCAAAACGCCAATGCTATCTGGTGCCGTAGTATAAACCTTGGATTTCAAGTACACCCATATCTCTCACCACAACGATGTAATCCTCCGATGTCAGAAGATTGCCCCACCCTGTATATTTTCACATGCAACTAACACAAAAAGGTACAACTCACAGAATTCAGTCTTGAATATTAACTTTACTGGTTGTCCAAACTTTACAGTTAATTCTATTAATAAAAAAAAATGAGGAATTACCTTTTCGCATTTTTATAGATACCAAATTATTAGGATTTGTTGATAAAGTTCTTCCTATGGTAATCATTATTATAGTCGTATATAAAATATGGTTCACAGCTTGCGGTACTGGACATAACTCACTTTATGGATAACAGCAAAGCTCTCCTTGGATAATACACGATTTCACATGCAAATCGTGCTTTTTTCCAATTTTATGGTGGTCTAAAGCGTGTATTTTCATACATAACTAATCTTTTTTTTAAAACAGTGATTCAAATGTGCATTTCAGAGAGTTAAACCAAGTGGCATGTTTCCGAAAAGCTTATTTGTAGTACAGTACACTCACATTTCTTTATATTTTGCTAGTCCGGTTGAGCAAATTCGTTGTGACTATAATTTGAAATTTCGCCTAATAATATTAGTCATACAATTTAACCCACTGTAGCTCATTATTGCCATTTGGCATCGCTAAAACTATTCCCTTTCGCGCGCCAGTGCTAAAAATTGTTTCATAAAATGAGATATTGTAAATACTTCTTCTTGGATATTAGCGCAGGTGATCGACTGTGTCGTAAGTGTGTGTAAGTTGTTGAATATGTAGGAGTTTGTTGTTTGTTGATATCAAGGCGCTGATGATAATGATTATATCAATGATTATATCAAGCTACGTCGCCAAAAAAGCACTTTTATTTCAATGGAGGGGGACCGGCAACTACATTTATTAAATGGGTATAATTTTTGATTTCATATGTGGATCTGTTACATATAACAATAATATTTTTTTCTTCCGCTTAACAAAATATCCTTTAGTGGATTGAGCACAAAAAATAATTACCTCAATCAAGGCATAATTTTAGCGAACTCATTTCTCTATAATCACAAAGTATTTGAAGGAATTTGAGCTGCCACTTTTTTCAAGCCTGCTTTATCCCAACAGCATGCACAAAATGCTTCTAAATTCAATTTAGAATTTGATAATGTGATCGATATTTATAAGGAGCCACCAGCCGCTGCTGTTTTGTCTGACAAAGATAGGGGAAATGAAGAAAATGTCGGCGATATACATTATTTAACGGATAATCAGCTGTTATCACCTGCAGAGTTGGTGATCCGAGGTACCAGAATTCAACGTAAGATATTGATACTGAATGAGTGAGTCAGAAGTGATAAATGAAGATCCTTATTTAGTTGGAAAAAAGGTAAAAAGTTGGCAGATAGTATCATACTATTATAACGCCTCACAAATTTGGAAGAGTAGACCGTTCATTAGGAAAAAGCATCTACTGCTCGGTCTATGTGCCCCAACAGAAAATGAATTATAGTTCCAAGGTGAGCGAGGTTGGGGTATCTCCACGATATAACCATCCATTCTGGATTGTAATTAGAATGGACAATATATACTAGTTCCGGCGTATTTGCACCTCATCAGTACAAGGTGAATATCATCCGTCCATAGCCTTTTGAAGCATAGTTTTGTACTGGAGATAACGCTGAAATCACATTAACACATTCACCCCAGTAAGGGGAATGCTAAAAATGCCATAATAGCAGCACCCTCACAACCAACTACAAACCAAAATTCAAATTGACAATCTTATCGGTTTTGCAGTTTTTGCCGAATTACAGTTCCCGTAACAATTGTCATATTTAAGTGAAGCGTGTTACCAATAGATGTAAAGATAATGGTATTATACTATTATAACGCCTCAAAAAATTTGAGAATTACTTCTCAAAGAGTAGACAGTTTACTGGGAGCAAATATCTACTTCTATTATAGACGATAATCGATTGAGTAGATGTGATTGTTTGAGTATATTGAATAATCAAATGCAAAGACTTCATAAACCGCGCGGCAATGGTCTGTCATTTTCAGCCGTGTACAAGAGTTTCTCATTTTTGTTGCCCTAAATTCAACTTGTGCTTTATATGAACGCAAGTCATAAAAATAAAACTTCTCCAAAGAATCCACTACAAACTTAAACTTCTATATGTGCATCACCATTGTGTACTTCCGGAATTTGAGTTCTACTACTTTTTCTTTACATCCTGACAAGGATCGCAACAATAGGATGAGAATGAAAATTGCTTATTTGGTTTATTGCTTACCACTTCGCTGATTCCCAATTTTTTTTCTTGATGAGGTTATCAGGTTTTTTTGTCCCGTCGAGGCATTTCTTGACACTGTTCGAGAAAAAAAAACAGGGTTGTATCATTAGACTTCACTATCCCAAAAATATAAATTGAAATATCTCACCTTTTTAATTAATTTTAGTAGACTTGCTCCGAGAAGCTCACTCATAATTTGTGTGTTATCATCAATTCAATCAGTTTTTCACTTGGTATGCGGTGACCATTCCACCAGTCCAAAAATTCTCACAGAACTTGAACAATCACAAACCAAAGACAGCTTGTATCTATTATCGCGAAAAATCGGCTGTCTGATCGGTCTACCAGAATCTTGTTTTTAACGACGTATCCATGGATACGACTGACGAAGCACACTCCCTTCAACAATTCAACTTGAGAAACCCCCAATCTTCTGGAAATTGAAGGCTTTTCTCTTTGACTGGATAGTACGGAGGGGTGGTGAGAATAAGCATGTATTTAAAGAAAACTGCTACCGTGTATTTTTCAAATTTAACGATTGACAATAAACGTTAGATTTAGTGGCATTTATCGATCATAGAAGTAATACTGCCTTGGTAGTGAAAATGAGTTTTAATTCCTGGGCATTGAAAAATCATCATATATACTGGGTGGATCACGACCAACAGGATGGAGATTTATAGCGAAACGGTAAGTTTTGGAATGTTGGTCACTTCAGTAGTTTGTACATTCATATGGGGATTCCGTTCAGTTGCCATCTTCACCGCTAGCTAAGCGGTGCTGGAGACACTTGATTCCATATAGGTCAATTCTAAGCTAATATGAGATTGCGTAGGTGCCTTGAACCATCCTCTGCTTGGCGAATGTGCGGCTACTTTTACTAGGCGATGAGAAGCCACCAACAAGGAACTACGTGAAATATCTACTCTCAAGGCTGCTTGTCCATTTTGGAGCAAATCCAAGGTAATTTAATGCTAACCGCAGCGGTAGATCTGTTACTCCTCTGTTTAGTCAAGAAGTAACAATTTATAGCTACAATTGGTATTGAAAAACGTTTTATAGTCACAAATTGTGGAAAGACTCACAGTAACCAGACGGTTTTTATTAAAATATTGCCACCGCTTCAATATCTGACGCTTCTTCATTCGTAAAGCGCGCGCCAAAGTGGATAAGATTGGTACTTCCTTTTATCTAGTCAAAGGTCTCTTTTATCTCACTACTGGGCATTTTTCACCCAATTTCACCCTATAAAAGAGAAACGTCTTGTTCAAGTATAAGTTGGTTTGTTGAAATTTTCTTGAACAAATAAATAGTGTTGAATTGCATTATTTTGATTACAGGAATATCACAGAGACTGACATCATATCTAAGAAGAAGGATCAATTGTTCGAAGTGTCTGCAACAGTAACATTGCCCGTCCTAGATGTCCCAGAAGTATTTTCCTGTACGCTTCTCATACCCCAAGCGAACTACTCAACTCGAAAGGAGATTGTTTTTTATCCTGGTAAGTAACTACTATTCACACTTATTTTAAACGTTTGCTGTTTTCTTGTGTTAGTGGAATGATTTCCAAAGCCGTTCACGTCACGATCAAAGCTGAATGTTCTTGACAAAAAGATAAAAGGTAGAAGTGTAACTTTTTGTATATATGTTCAAAAGAGAGTTAATTTCCATATCTATATCGGTGATATGCTTTATATTCATGAAATATTTAAGTTATTTGCATTTTAAAATTTCAAATACAACGAAAGTATCAATAACTTGATAAATTACTGAGCCAGGAAAAATATATTTTATCCAAGATTTTTTTAGCAAAACCATCTTCAATTCATATTTTTAAGCATACTAAATTCATGATAAAATGTTTCATGTTATTATCAGCTCGTTAAGGTAGGCTTAGGTTCGGATTCTAGACTATATGACATATGAATTATTGTATTCATACAACATAATCTGGTGTTTTTTGGGAGAAGCAACACGCTTAAAAAAACGCAATTTGTTCCCCAATATCCATGTTCATTATTTGAAACAATAACAAAACAGTGAAACTCCACTCTTCATCAGGACAAGTTTAGGGTCTCTCCTATTGTCAAGAGATTGGAAATAAGTTAATTCTCCTCCTCATTATCGGAATACCCCACAAACCTATCCCTATTTGTGACAACCTATACATCCGTCCCTGGCAAGATAACAATTCAATCGGATATGTGTCACAAATGGAGGGTTTTTCCAGGAAAACGATTTTACGCTTGGAAATCTGTTCGAAATCTAGCCGAACTAACTTTACATAGTTGTCTACATTTTCGTGACCCTAAAAATTACTATTCGTGACAATTATAATCCTCCTGGAAAGAACATGTATTTTTTTAATTACAAAATGCTTTTTCATCTCGTGGCTTGATGAAAACAAATAATTTCTGATGAAAACTCACAATAACAAAGTAGATGTACACTCACATTTGGGAACTATATACAGTTGAGCAGTTGCATTTTTGTTGAAATTTTGAATGTTTGTCAATTCACACTGCGCACTAATAAATATATACTTATAGTTTGTTTCAAAAAATACATAGAGTATTGAAATGCAATCATCCTCCAACAACCAGATGTTAATCGGATATTACAAAGTTTCACTGTAACGAATTATTTTTCTTACACTGATATAATTTTTTTTCCGTTTCGTATTTTTATTTTGCCACTTGATTTTAAATAACTCGTCACTCACTCTCTGACTACCTTTCTGTTATCAAATTTTCCTATTACCGTTATATTGTAGTTTTAGTATTTTTAGTATTAATCCAGAGGTACGCAAATTTATATTCAATCATAGAATTTAGTAATTTCCGAAGTTAAAAATTTTCCTATCAAAAAGGACGTTTCGTATTTATACCATTTAATTAAGTTTAATCAATTCAGAAAGACGTCTGGTATATGACAAACTTTTTTGTAGTTTTTCAAATAAAATTTCACCAATGAGAATATAAAAGGACAGAAGAATTTGATTCTTGGTTCTCTACTCTCAGTTTTTTACTTGCAATACCGCTACCCGACTTTGAGTTTTGTGCTTCCGTGTAGTCCGAGATTTTGTTGTTTTTTTTTCCGTTTCGGTTTCCGGAGTTTTGTACGTCAATTCCGTCACCGAAGCCGTTTCAAGCAAGGTGAAAATATTTTGAGAACCACCATTTATTAGAAAATTTTAGCACCTCCGTAAACTAGAGATAGTTTGATATATATTTTTTTGGTTGAATATTTTTTTTTTATTTTACTTTGTTCATTTTTTGCATAGCCGGCACTATTAAATTAGTGGGATTTGTTTTGGGGAATGTAATTGTTTATAGTAAAGTTTATTTTTTTATATCTTCCGATTTTGAATTTAACCTCTTGACGAGTGGAAACTAGCTTTAGTCTTTTTTATAATAACACCGATACTCACTTATTTAAAATAAAAGTTGATATGTTCTAGAAAATTGTTGTTTTTATTAGGTACATATTACTTAATCAATAAGTATTGAATATTCCACATTGAGGTTACGATTTTATGTGTTTTCTTCACAGGACATATATAACCGGCAGATTTGAACCGTTCTTTTAGCACTTTACTTTATTACCGTCACAGTAGCTTCCCTTGTCTCTATTGAATCCGAAGGGTTTCTTGAACTTGCAAAAGGCTTAGCCACAACTTGTTCAATCACCCAGCAGATTTAGACGTTCGTTGCGTGGTTCAATATATTTTATTAGTAAC
>CAJUYH010010741.1:0-11851 GCA_910591685.1 Galerucella tenella
TACAAAATACACCTATTGAACGGTTTATATTCTTTCATTGGTATTTTCAGCATCATGCACTCCCTCGCCATTTTCAGAGCGATTAAAAACATAATAGTGCTTTTCAGTATATCCCAATAATACTTATTTGTGGTGAAAAAATTCGTAATACACTCCAAAAATGTATCGCATTTCTTTCGACATATCACATTTGGTCCCCTTCTCACTTTTACACCACCTAATTTTGCAGGGCAATTCTCTGGTCCTGTGCATCCATCTACTTTTTCTTGAGAGGAAGAAGTTGATGTTTCCGGAGCACTGGTTTCAGTGGCTTCTGCATCTTCTTCGTCGGACATTTTGTTTGAAGTTGTTTATCAATTATAAATTCAGAGGAGAAAACTATTGTGAAACATAGATTTTGAAATTATAGGTAAAATTAATGTGACATGTATACAAACTGTCATTATTACAATTTGTACCACAATTTTAAATATAAACGATCCATCTCTAGTTTTGTCCCGAGTGACATTCTGCAATAGACCATTCCAGAATGACGTCACTGACAGGTCGGCCATATTGATGTAAGGCCACATCTATTTAGTTTTTATTGTTTACTGGTAAACAACGGATTAAAGTTGGACTTTATTTAGTAAAATTGTTTAAAATGCAATCGTTTTGAAGTATTGTTAAGAGTGCAAGGGAGAAGATAACTTTCTTTTGATTTCCGGCTGCTTTAACCAATTGATCTTTCTGTACACCTCAATCTGCCGCACTATATGGAATTTGTCACTAGTCATCTTGTGTCCTCTCTTTTCCACCCTTGCGGTTTCACGTTGCAAATAACATTGCTAGAGTGACAAACAAGACGTTTTTAGCATCCCTTATTTGTTGCTTTCGTTTATTTGGGCTTCAAGCACTTGTGCGTGACGCCTCAGTTGTCACGACTTTTGAGCAAATCGAACACGATTTTTTAGGATCCTCAAAACCACCTGACATGTGCCAATGCCAATGAATTTCCTGTGTTGTTAGAAGAACAGTTTTCAATTATAATGTTTTTGATAATAAAATTTTTGCATATTTAGATATTTTTAGTAAGGTTTAAATCGTATTAAATCGTAATCGGCACAATATTAACCTTTAAATAAACGTCAAACCGGACAAACGTCAAATATTTAACGTCCGTAGCTTGAAGCCCATACTTTTCGCTATGTGCTTGAGGGGCAAGGGGAAGGGGAAGGTAAGACTAGGCGTCACGCCCGGTAATAAACGAACGGAATTCAGTCACTACGAGCTGCTACTAGCAGCCAAAAGTAAATAATCGAAAGCGCTTATTGTATGACAATCGGTACTAGATGCCCCTCACGCTACGCCACTGTTTTTAAAATGTTCTGTAATGAATGAACACCAGAAAATTTGGCGTTTGTTGATAAAAAAATACGTATTAAAATAATATTCTCTAAATATAGTTTATTACCTCTTCACGATATCTTTGAATTTTAATTTCTACCCTCACGATTTTGTTATTAATGTTTGCTGCAGTAAAGATTATGCTTTTTCACGTTTCCAATTTACTGATAAACAGGCTTGTATATAAATACCAAACACTTTTCCATCAAATTATTTGAAAATGAATTTGTTTTTAGTATTATCAACCTTATTCACATGCTATGTTTCGGGTAAGTTCCAATTTAGCTTTTAAAATTTTCGTATTATATTTTGCAATGGATCTTATGATACTTTACCATATTAGAAGATCAGGTAATACTCCCCTTTAGCCTATTGGACGGAGTAGAATTCAATGAGACCTCTGGCGGAAAAAATTGTAACTGTCGCAACGAGTAAAATAATTCGTTTTGCATTGTTTTTGTATTATATACAAGTCAACGTAATTACCATGAATTCGTACTTTATTTGTTTAATTTTGGGTCAGTGACAAGTTTAAAACTGTGTTTTTCTATTTAACTCAACTGTCATCATTTCTGAGGTAATATTCTCATATAATCAGAGATATTATGGAAGAGGTTATATTATTCTATTTTTTGTTTTCATTGCAGATCAAAGAGAAAATAAGTCGGTATTAAAGATTTAAAATATTACTCAATACAAACCTACCTTCCCTGCAACTTTTGTAGATATAATTATATCAAAAATAAAATAAAAACACGAAATCAGACCTAAAACTAAACAGTTAATTGAACACGCTTGTTGTACTTTTCACTCAATACAAACCTACATTCCCTGCAACTTTTGTAGATATAATTATATTGAAAATGAAATAAAAACACGAAATCAGACCTAAAACTAAACAGTTATTTGAGTGCTTGTTGTACTTTTCACAAATATCAACCATACCTATTACTCCGAAAATAAAAATATTAGGAGTCAAAATTTAGTTTAAGAACACAAAATACTAAAGCACAATCAAAGAAAAAGCATGAGTTTCACAAAACACACACTGAAAATAACTAAAACAGCAAAATATAACCACTTAAATATCAGAGGGCTTATACGGCAGCTGATTTGTTTTACTCGTTGCTAAGATGACATTGACATTTCAGAGCGCCATCTATCGAATTCTACTTTTCCCAATTCTTAGTTAAACATTTCAAATAATTAGATCTTTTCTACAATATGGTAAAGGGACAGAAACAATCAAATATATATAGTTGTGAAGCCTGGAGGCCAACCTAGGCAAAACTTCCCCTCTCAACATATGACATTTCCTATACTTACAGACTGATAAGTTTAAATATTACCAGTACCACCAACTGACATATTGACACTAATGACATTAGCCCTTAGGAAAAATAATTACTTGGTTAGATTTTATATTTGTGATGTTGTTGCTTTGTATTGTTTTCTTATCCTCTTTACTATGAAAAATCAGATATAGATTTTTAAATTGCCTAGATCTTGTTCAGTAGTTGGTTGTGGTTATAATGGCAGCAGTATAAACAAGTTTCGTTTTGACTGACACCAAAACCAGTTGGCAAGGAAGCTCATAGCAATTGAAACCACGTAGAAAAAGGCATTAAAAAAGGAAACCAAATGGACTCATACACGATTAAGACAAGTATAAAAAAGTATATTGAGAACCATGTGTTGTGTGAAGAACGCTTGTTTATCTTCAGGGCCACTGTCATATGACGTCATGTGGACTATTGCAGTTTTTCGAAGACGTAAAGTTACGAGATTGGTTGAGTGAGTTTAAAGTTGCCCTTTTTGAGGACCAATGTAATAGTACCAAATCATGTCTTAAATTATACACAAGAATGGTACGAAATCATGTCTTAAATTGTACGAGGGAAACAAAAAATTTAAATTTTTTATTATCAGCCACAGCACATGTAAAATCGATAATTTAACATAACCAGTAGTCACATATTTATTCTTCACATTTGTATTAAAAAAAATTATCTTGTGTAGCATCTGAATTCAAAGATGAAATTATGGATCACGAGAATTGGAATCTAATTCCGGCAGCGAAATGTGGAATGAAGAAGCACCCAGAACGAATAATTAAAGGAGATGTCGTCAAATACGGTCAGTTTCCATGGATCGCTCAAATATTCGAAACCAAAAAAGGAGATCGATTTATTTGTGGAGGGGCATTAATCAACAACCGTTATGTAATTACAGCAGCACATTGCGTTTATGGAAAGGAAAAAAGAATGTGAGACTTTATTTAAAATTACTAATTGTGCCCCACAATACTGGGTGTTCATTTGAATTCCGACCGATTTGATAACTTGGTAACCTATTAAGATATCGAAAAGCGGTTTTGACTGAACGGATTTAGAAGTTGAAAATATTTTCTCCTGTGTCAATTTTGTATTTCTTCCCTAGACTCCAGGAAAAAACATGGATTTTTTGTAGATCAATAACTTAAACCACTTTAAATGAAACACCCTCTATGTTTTTTACCGTCGAATACGCTGAACCTTCTACGTTTTAAAAATATATGGTTTTATAGCAATTTGAGGTGGTTAAGGAGCAGATTATCTTAAAAAGACTGTAATTCTTTAACTAGAGGAATTCCATTGTATCAATAGATCTACTCAAACAATGGTAATTCCGTACAATTACATTAGCTTTGTATAACTTCTGAACTAGACAAGTAGCTTAGTTATTGATCTCCAAAAAATCCCTGGTGTCTAGGACAATAGAACTAAACTGGCAACAGTGCGAAAAAATAAATTTCAATTTCTGGAGCCGTACAGTCGAAACATCTACTCGATCGGTTTCCAAGTTATTGGTCAAATGGATCAAATATGTCGGGATTCAAATGATCAACTGGGATTTTAGATATACAGTGTGGAAACCACTTATGGAATAAAATTCTTTATGTCATTATTTTAGAAAATTATGAAAAATGCCGAGACACGTCAACTTTTGAATTGAGTTGTGCGTTATGTAAACATAAATTTAAATGTACAGGGTGATTCACGCCATAATCGGTGTTGTTTATGAACCGATTCCAACAAACTAATTAATGTATGGTCAATTATGAATTATACAGGGTGAAATTTTAAAATTAATAATTCATTACACTTGAGATATTGGTACTTTTTAAAATTAGCTAAATATGGATTTATCAAAAATCTAAACTAACTAATTATTAGACGAATTTGTATATTAAACAAAACCTGCTACGCCCATGAATTTTATCATAAATACCTAAAAATTACCTAAAAACGCCAATAATTAGACAAAATCGGTAAATAATGTGGATTGTTTTAAATCGGTAAATAATGTGGATTGTTTTCTATTCTGTCAGTTGTTGATGTGTTGACAGTTTAAACTGAAAAAGTAAAATCTTTGTCAAACACTCTTTCCTTGTCGACATAACAATGAAATATCTAACTGAGACTCACCGAATTGAGATTTTAATGATGATCGGGTACGGGGATAACTGCAGAAGTCAAGTTGAAGTGGCAAACTTATTTGATCACAGGTATCCCGAATTGCCTAATATTTCACAAAGTCCTGTGTCTAAAATTCATGCACAATTCAGAGAACTTGGACATGTCAAACCATTGAAAAGAGCACCACACTTCGTTGAAGATGATGTGAAAGTGCACGTCAAATTGCCCGTGAAAATAATGTTAGTCATACAACTGTTCTAAGATGTCTTCATAAAAAAAACTTCATCCCCACAAATTATGTGCAGGAGTTAACAGAAGACGATCCAGATCGTAGAATGGATTTCTGCGAAAGATTGATGAATGAGCTGAACAGAAATGAGATAGCTCTTGGTACCATTCTTTTTTCTGACGAATCAACATTCACAGTGAATGGAGAGGTGAACCGACAGAACTGTAGATATTGGCCAGCAGAGAATCCTAATTGGATGCGTGAGACACATACTCAGTACCCTCAAAAGGTGAACGTTTGGGCCGGTATCATAGGCGACCATATTATTGGTCCTATATTTATAGATGGAAATTTGACAGCTGAAAAATATTTAAATATGCTTAGAAATGAAGTTATTCCTGCGTTGGCAAACTTATATCCCAATGCAATAGATCCTAGCTTACCGAATGAAAATGTTTGGTTCTAGCAAGACGGGGCAACACCCCATTATGCTTTAATGGTAAGAACTTATTTAGATGAAATCTTCCCCAATAAATGGATTGGACGAAGAGGTACTATTGAGTGGCCAGCTAGATCGCCAGACCTTACGCCGTTAGATTTTTTTCTGTGGGGTTATCTAAAGAACAAAGTATATGCAACACAACCAACTAGCATTGTAGACCTCAAAGACAGGATAACTGCAGAAATACGGAATATTTCACCTCAAACTTTTAGCAAAGTTAAGGAGGAGTTCTATAGGAGACTATGCTATTGCCAACAACTAGGTGGAGAAAACTTTGAGCATTTATTTTAATGTATTAATATCAATTAATATCATCAGGTATTTTGTGTATGTGTTTAATAACTGTAAAAATAAAAATTTCACCCTGTATAATTCATAATTGACCATACATTATTTAGTTTGTTGGAATCGGTTCATTAAGAGGATTTCAAAAATATGCAAATATACAGGGTGTTTCATTAAAAAAAAACACCGACTATGGCATACGCGAGAGAGCTGGACAATGTATGACGTAACGGCAAAGGATGGTTGAACAAACTCTACTCATGTGCAAATACAGAAACTATGGTCTAGTTTACACTCCAACCGGTATCTCGTGACAAGGCGAAGCTTCCAGTACGCAGGGAGAGACCGTATTCGGCCAGACTGGGATGGAATTTACCCGAGCATTAGATATTACAATGTTGTCAATATGTGGATGATAACAGTAATGTTGGGTATTTTTTAGTATGATATTTAGGGAAATGAGTTCAAATAATTGACACAACAATTTAATCACAAAAAGGACGAGGAAATGATTTTTGGTTAGGTATGAAATGAGTAAAACTAAAATAATTAAAACAGAATACACAAATACAACACGTAAGATCACAACAAAATCAACTTTGAATAACGCGAGTAAATGAAACAATGCAACAGTGTAAAAATATCGAGCTGTCCACTGCATAACGTCTAACACACGATTGGCTTTGCTTGATCCCCACTTTCAAATTTGTTACGGCGCATCGTCAGCTCATTTCACGAGATATGCACGAGATACCGGTTGGAGTGTACTATTGTTCTTACACAACCGACTTTAGCACAGCCAGCAAAATATTCGACCATGTTCAGAGTGCACACCACAACCTTGGAATATTCTATACGTCCAATGCTGCCAATATTCGAAATTTCAGTTTTTCGTACTGAGCAACAGATTCAAATTTGTCTCGCCCTATTATTATTATGATATAATTTTATATTTGTTTTTTTTTTCTAAATTGTACAAAATAACTTCCTTTAAACCAAAATTAAGAATTGGACGCGTTCGCACTAGACCGCTTTCAACTGTATAGTTGCAAAACATCAAAAACATCCAATTTTTTGCTATGTTATACCATTTTTTCAGTAAAAGAGTTCGTCTTGGAGATCATGTAGCTAAATATGAACGATCTATCTGTGTTGGGTGTGAGCCAAAAACTTATAAGGTAGAAAATATTACAGTTCATCCAGAATACACGGAAGACCACTTTTTAAATGATATAGCTCTAATTAGATTGGATGAACCGGTGGAGTATAACTGTAAGTAGAATATATACAGAATTGTCCAAAAGTATGGAACCGAGTAAATACCAACCCAAAAAGGTGACATACTGCATGGTTAATCCAGAAATGCATTCAAATTTAATTATGTAAATGGAGATACCTGTATATTTTTGCAAATTTTAATAGATCTTATGTGTCAGTATACTTGCTTGTCAAGTTTCATAAACATCAACCATTGCGTTTTAAAGATATTTTTTCGATTAGATACTTTTGGAAAACCCTGTACATTAATTTTTATTCGGTCAAAGAATACACCATCAGACAAGAAGCGAAACTTTCAAATTAGTTGACATACAGATTGCGAAAAGTATATTCGAGCCATGCGATTTACAGAAGTGCGGCAAGGAAAATATGAGAAAAACACTTGGAAGAGAGAGAAGAATAATTGTGCGCAGTCAGCCGTTGCAAAATGTAAAAGTTATTCCCAATTTTTGTCGGCAACAATGTTAAATACTAATAATTGTTAAATCGAAAGCAGTGTATATTTTATTTATTGCAGAATGTAATTTGTCCAAATTTTTTCTTGAGCTATATTATTTTATTCTCTTTTGTGTTGTTCTCACTTATTTTTCAAAAGTCAATAATATTACCAATCTCGAATTTCTACCAATAAATACGGCGTTATCCCCTATTAAAAGTTAAATGCAAAATACGATAATTATTCCTTAGAAAGTACCAAACATTTTAAACTGGCAACGCTGCTTTCATATCAGATTGGCTGAAACTGAAAACACGCCCAACGCTGACTGCGAACAATCTTTTTCAAGTAGTTTTGCTCATGTTTTCCTTGTCGTACTTGTGTAAATCGTATGGATCTAATAGACTTTTCGCGATCTGTATGTTATAATTTCACATGTAGGCCTCTTTCTCATAGTGTTTTAATTATCTACTTCACGTGTATATTTGTCAAAAATAGCCACTAATGAAAAAAACCTATATGATAAATTATTTGATAAATCTGACAGGTCGGCCATATTGCCGTGGAGGACTCATGTCAAATTCTGTTAGGTTTGGTTCTTCTTCTAGTAAATTACAATGGCCTGCTATACTTTAGGGCATCCAGCCAGCGTTGTAGGTTTATTTTATTTTGGTTCTTTTTAAGAGTGCACTTTGCACTTTGCTAGCCGATTCTCTTAAAACTTATCATTGTTGGTAGTTTGTTCAACCATCCTTTGCCGTTAAGTCATAATCGGTGACGTATTCTGCTGTTTTACGTATGTCTTATATTAGTTGAATGTTATTTTACATATGACAACTGAACTGTCAAAAGTAACAGATAAAATTGATGTCGACCTTAGATAAAAAATTCGTTAATGACGTCATAATTCCGTCTCATCCATTTCATGAATGAGAGAGCAAGCTGGACAATGTATGACGTAACGGCAAAGGATGTTTGAACAAACTCTAATCAACGAATAGAAGTTAGACTTTAATTAGTAATCAGTTTGACAGCCAACTGACTTACGCCACATGCCAAAACACACCAATTTCAAGTGTAGCTGATCGTAAGGCCAGCCCAATATGGCCGACCTGTAAATTTTCCATATCTGGAACTCCTCCGGAGCTGGTTAAGGCAGTGAACACTGTTTCATTAGAATTATCGGCAAAGAAATCAAGAGAAAAAATAATCATAATACAACTGTAAGGATATACAGGGTGTTTCATTGGGAGAGGGCCTAACTAAACTGTAGATGGGAATCACTTTGGTGCTTCCAAAAACCTATATTCAATGTATCTTCTGCACTTTATAACCGAGATACAGGGTGTTTTATAAATTTATCCTATTTCTTCCGAACCTCATAACTTCCGAGTTATCCTGTATATTATTTCGAAATTTGGTACACGTGATAACCATTACCATTGTCTTGCCATTACCTAGAAACTCCATCAAAAGCATCTCCAAAAAGATAATGCAGGTCCGGCTTAACAAAAAATTTCAAAACTCGCCTTTTCTAAAAACAACACCCTGTATATATGGATTTTTTTAAAATTTCTCTTCATAATTGGAAAGAGTATAAAAAATCGACTCCACTATTTCCTTTTTATTTTTCCGCAGACAATTTTACTACCAAAAATTTACTAACAAAGTAATAATTTATGCACGTTTTGGGGGTTAAAAATGGTATCGGAGCTTGAAATGGAATCTATTCATTGCATCTAGAGAAGCATCCTACGAATTCAATTGAGTTGGTATGTTTACGAGTACAGACCACTAAAAATGTGATTACAGTGTCGTACTTGGAAATACTTATTCAATATGTTTCGAATACTTCGAAAAATGGAGGATACCATTTTTAACCCCCAAAACGTGCATAAATTATAACTTTGACGGTACATTTTTGGTAGTAAAATTGTCCGCTGGAAAATAAAAGGAAATAATATGTTGATTTCACCAGCGAAGTTTTTATTTAAATGTCAGTTTGACAATTCAAAGTGACAATATATGATGTAGCTATCTTGGTACGTCTATGTAGCTATCTTCATGTTAATTAAAATAATCATCTTCTTCTTCTTCTCTCCGGGTGTATTTGTTATCTCACATTTTGGTAACCTCTGTGTTTTTTGATTTGATACATATGGTTAGTGACCTTTGAACCCGCACGATAAGAGTGCGTATGACTATAATGGTTATCACGTGTACCAAATTTCGAAATAATATACAGGGTAACTTGGAAGTTATGAGGTTCAAAAGAAATAGGATAGCTTTATAAAACACCCTGTATCTCGGTTATAAAGTGCAGAAGAAACATTAAATATAGGTTTTTGGAAGCACCAAAGTGATCCCCATCTACAGTTTAAGTTAGGCCCTCTCCCAATGAAACACCCTCTATCATATCAACATCAAATGATTTTCGTCGGGCTTTCCTTCTCGTTGTTGTGTATTGTATTCTTTTTGGTTCGGTGAATATGAGAAAAACAAAATTTTTAGTGGTTATTCGACCAATTTGTCTACCAATGAATGACGTTTTGGACGAAACATTCATCGGTGAAAAAGTTGATATCGCCGGTTGGGGAAGAGAATCCTCTGAAGACTTCCCAAGCCTGTTAAAATATGTTACCTTACCAATAAGGGACAAATGCGTCTGCAACGAAGAATACGAAACGAAGCTCCACGAGGGTCAGTTTTGTGTTGGGGTTATGAACGGAGGAGATAGTTGTGACGGCGATTCTGGTGGACCGTTGGTGTGGTACCGAAGAGAAGCATTTATTAACAGGAACTATATTGTAGGTGAGTAGTGATGTTCACTTAGTTCTAGAGGATAAATGGAATAACTTTCTAGGTATTTATATTATGATTTTTTACATTCCAGGTATTGTTTCTTACGGAAAAGACACTTGCGGTGAAGGACCAGGAGTTTATACACACGTAATTTATTATATGAAATGGATTTTAGATAATATTTACGATGAACACGAATCTTCAGAGGCGGATTCCAACGATACAGAAGAAAATTTGTTGAATTGAAATTTTTTTAAAGTGTATACTTCAATTCGTTGCATAATACAATAAATATCCATTAGAGCATTGCATTTAGTCGTTTTCAATATAACGCATGTTTGCCAGAGAGGAAATTATACAAGAATTAAACTAGCTTCCTTTTTAAACATAGGTACATCATCTGTGTATATGAGATGCAGTCTGGTGAGCCTCTAGGTACGAAGCCCCAAAAACTAATTTTCCTACTCCTATTCTTTAAGTTGTTAATTAAATGCCAATTTTCAGTTTCATAATGATACTCAATATAACATTGGTTTCCATTATAAAACTGAAAAATTGACCAATAGGAATTTAGATTTTCAAATACCCAAGTAGGCAGACCCAATATTTTCTGTAGAATGTTTGACAGTTTGACAGTGATTTATGACAGTTTAAATCTTTTGCGTTAGTTTTTAAAAGAAATGTCGAGCACCAGACCGAAAATACTTAATGACCAAGACAAATACATATTTAAACTTATAATTTTTATTTACAATAATTTATTACTAACATTGTATAACAGTAACATACTTATAGGCTTTATGCTATCAATTCAACCATGTGGTCCCGTGGCGCAGTGGGTAAAGGCGACGATAAGGTTTTTTTCGATCTGTACATTCCGGATTCGAGTAACCGGGTAGTACATTTTTTTATATATATATTTTGTTTAAATCAGATTTCTTCGTAGAAAAAATAGTGTATGCAACTCTCATGCAATGGTTATTACATGATCGTTGCATAGTATACTATTAAATACTTTCTTACCTGTCTTCCGGCCAGAGTACAATAAAATAATAATCCTTAAAAACATCCTGATGAAAATGTTTTAAATAATTGTAGACACATTTTGTAATGGTATTATTTTATTTAGGATTTCTACAAGGATGTTAACCAGCTGGGCTATTTTGCTGTTGATACGCCAAAGACCAATAATAACCACCCAATTTTTTTAATTGTTCATGCGTTCCCATCTGAAATCCAAACATTCGAAAAAATATAATTATAACATTAACTTTAACCCATGAATAGGTCAATTTTGTATCAGGTTAACAAAGACTTTATAGGCGAAGCCATAGATAAATTTTTATGACAATTTAATTCATGTATAAAAAATCGCATATGCCACAGTGCAATTCTTACTTTGACAGCGGCAAAGGTTAGCTTTAACTTTTACAGCGACAAATACACTAGTGGTTTTTTCACTTATTCATTTGTTC
>CAJUYH010010742.1:8704-20553 GCA_910591685.1 Galerucella tenella
TCGTTTGCAGGTCACATAAAGATGACGATGAAGGTGACGGCAACAATATTAAGTCATTTGTAGATGAAATAATTTCATTTGATATATTTTTCTTATATCAAACCCGGGTGGTTTGATGGTTGTTTTGTGACACTACTTTAAAGAATTTACAAGGTTATATCAAAATATTTTCATTATTTTAAATTTTCAGAAAATTAAAAATGCAACAAAAAGCTAGAAAACATGTTGATTTTATTTGATGGACTATTTATTCACCTGGTGTAAGAATAGTTATAACTTCCGAAGTAAAAAACTATCTAATAAGGTCTTAATTTGCATAATTTTACTTTCCCGCACTAGTGCGGGAAAGTGACACTTTCAAAGCTAAAATGCGTGCGGGAAAGTGGGTTAAAGCGCACGGTAGTAGAAAAATAACTATTTCCTAACAAGTGCGGAAAGTGATACTTTCCCGCACGCGACTGCAGTTGACCCGAACGACGCGGAGCGGAGTTCGGGCAAGCGGTCAAGGGAGGGAAAGATACTTTACGCATGAGTTAGGAACATTATTTTTTCTACGACCGTATATACAAAAAAGTATACCAGCCAACTATTCAAAAGTAGAGTTATTTGGTGTTAACTGGTAAGTAGATGACGTCGATGAGGATGGCATCGGTTGCAGGTCACATAAAGATGACGATGAAGGTTACGGTAACGGTTTTTAGTCATTTGTACATGAAATAATTTCATTTGATATATTTTTCTTATATCAAACCCGGGTGGTTTGATAGTTGTTTTGTGACACTACTCTAAAGAATGTATTTATTTATTTATTCACAGGTAACACCCAGCATTTTAAAAAACAAGGACAACATAGGTTAAACGTGTAAAATAAAATTGAAGCTTAATATAAATAACAACAATTATGACAATTATGTACAGGGTTATATCAAAATATCTTCATTATTTTATATTTTCAAAAAATTAAAAATGCAACAAAAAGCTAGAAAAGTTGTAGATTTTATTTTATGGACTATTTCGTAAATATTTATTCACCTGTTGTAACAATAGTTATAACTTCCGAAGTAAAAAAACTATCTAATAAGGTCAGCATTTGCATAATTTTACTTTCCCGCACTAGTGCGGGAAAGTGGGTTAAAACGCACGGTAGTAGAAAAACTATTTATTGTTATAAATATTACTATTAGAAACACAATTTGTTGCATTCTGTAAATTACTTAAAATGGCCGGTCCAGTGGAGGTATTTGGTGTTAACTGGTAAGTAGATGACGTCGATGAGGATGGCATCGGTTGCAGGTCACACAAAGATGACGATGAAGGTGATGGCAACAGTTTTAAGTCATTTGTAGATGAAAGCATTTTATTTGATATATTTTTCTTATATATCAAACCCGGGTGGTTTGATAGTTGTTTTGTGACACTACTTTAAAGAATGTACAGGATTATATCAAAATATCTTCATTATTTTATATTTTCAAAAATAGAAAATGCAACAAAAAGCTAGAAAAGATGTAGATTTTATCTGATGGACTATTTTGTAAATATGTATTCACCAGTTGTAACAATAGTTATAACTTCCGAAGTAAAAAACTATCTAATAAGGTCAAAATTTGCATAATTTTACTTTCCCGCACTAGTGCGGGAAAGTGGGTTAAAGCGCACGGTCGTAGAAAAAGTTTTTTTCCGTACGCGTATGAATAGGCCATTTTTCATAGAACTTGACAGTGCGATATATGTCACTTTCCTATGTGATCGTAGAAAAATAACATTTTCGCTGTTAAAATAACGCCGACCAAAATATTCGACGTTAGGAGTATTTTGACACTGTTTGTTTTAAGTTGAATTGTAAATTTTCATGAAATGAGTCAAAATGAACATCAATATAATCCCATTTTTGGGACGGTGTGTATTAGCAATATTGAAACAAAAAAATTAGCCAAACTTTAAGGTATCAATTGAATTAATTTTTTAAGAATTATATGCATATAGAAAGAAAAATATTACGTGACTCACAAAATCCGTTTGATATACCGGAAGCCCTTTTCATTGTCTATTGCAGGCTAAATAAAGAAATTAATTTGATACTTAGAGCCACATGCAAAAAATCCAGGAAATGCAAACGCCATCCATTTTTTAAATAAAAATGATAAATGAATAAACCCACTAATAACGTATCTATCTTGGGCTATTATCAAGCAACACGCTTTGAGCATTCTCTATGACAAAATTATTTCGGTATTATCAAGACCCTAGGGGTATTACTACTGATAATACTTTCGTTCAAACTTATTTTCACCAAAAAAACTACATAAACAATCTACGTCAGTCAACGTCAACTTCACAAATGAGTCATAATTATTAGGGTGTTGCAAATGGCGACTTCCGTCGCATTTTGTATATAATGTTGTATATTGTACACTGTTCATAAACAATCACACTATTTATAAATCAAATATTATATTGAGTTTTGAATATTTATTCATTACAGGCTGGACCCCGTGCGTTTTAAATATCTATGGTTTTTATTCAAGTTTTCTCTACTCGCTAGAAACACAATCAACAATGGGTTATGGTTCGAGAGCTATTACTGAAGAATGTCCGGAAGCAATATTTCTACTGTGTGCTCAATGTATAATTGGTACATTTATTGATTCCTTCACGGTAGGAGTTGTTTTTGCAAAACTCACTAGACCTAGATCAACGGCATATACCGTTCAATTTTCTAAAAACGCAGTCATTTGTTTACGTGACGAGGATTACTGTATAATGTTTAGGGTAGGAGATATTAGAAAAAGCAAATTAATAAGTAAGTATTTTTGGTAAATGTGCATAAGCAGGTCCCAGTGTAGTATATAAATTTAACGTTCTTAAAATTAGACAAATTCATACATTAATGACCCCCATTCATGCATGATTTACATTAATCAACGATTTTTCTACAGGCAACCCAACGCACATCTTATACATTGTATTTATATATTGACAGTTACCTGTGGTTTAGGCAACCAAACATACATTTCAGTGTCATTATGTATTTTTGACAATGACAAATAAATATTTTCATTTTTTAAATATTGAAAAAAAAACGAATAGAGCTTATACAGACAACGGAAAAGCTTTGTAACTAACACGAGTATTAAAAGGGCAATTAACAATCTCGAACATTATTATCTCGATTGTTAATGGCCCTCATTAATACACTAGTTGGTAAAATAACTAATAATAGGACTCTATGTATTGTACTGTTTCAGGTGTAAGTATAAAAGCATTTTTGATTCACACAGTTAAAACAGCAGAAGGAGAAAATCTTACAGATTACCAAACCGAGCTCGAAGTTCAATGTGATGGAGCTGGCAGTGACCCCTTTTTCCTATGGCCAATTACAGTTGTTCATAAAGTAGATAAAAAATCACCTTTATACAATTTATCAGCCAGAGAAATGTTGAATAAGAACATGGAATTAGTAGTCGTTTTGGATGGGATTATTGAAAGCACTGGACAAAATACACATGCAAAATCAAGTTATTTAGAAAATGAAATTATCTGGGGACAACAGTTTGAGAATGTTTACTATTACAAAAAAGATATGGAGAGCCATGAAGTGGATTTTAGTTATTTTGATAAAATGAGAGAAGTACCAATGCCGTTGTGTTCTGCTGCTGAATTTGAGCTTATAAGTAACGGTTAGAAATAAATCCATCATTATACTCTGTTAAATATAGAATGATAGTGTATTATACACCAAGTGGTGAAGACTGTTATTATTAACCAAGCGGAATAAAGGTGCGAGGCTTATAAATCTCTTCACCACCATGGTGTATATACAATGTTCGTAGAACAGTCAGAAACTATCAGAAACCGTCAGAGGCATGCGCATTAAAAAAAAGCGATCGTAGAAACAGTTGGTCAAAATTTTACACCCGTTCGTACAACAAAAAATGCCAATCGATTTACAACGAATCAGAAACGAAATTTCAGAGTTTGACAAATTTCCAATCCATTGGAAATTCCTTCTACGAACAAGCCTACAATGTTTTCCACTACTAGCCAAATTTAAGACAAATATTAAAAATAATTCACAAACGCACCACGAGAAGCGTTTACCCCGTCGTCTGACTGACAAGTACACTGTCAGTTTTCGATATTATTATATGAGCGTACTCGTTATGTCATCAGTCATTTTTGGTTGAGCGTGAATTTTAAACTAATGGCATTTTTATTTAAATAATTTCCATCCTGATAGTTAATTTCAAGCAGCAAATATGTTAAAGACAATCTCCTGCTGGGTATAAAAAATTATACTGCTCAAGTTTTTATTGAGCTTTTACTCTATCTTTGAATTCTCAAAATATTTGACCTAGGTTAATAATAGAAAAAATTATCAACCCTAATAGAGAAATTCAAGTTCTCAGTTGGCTGGAAGAAGCTATAATTATCAACTTGTACAATTTAGTTTAGAGTTTTATTTACATATCTGTTGCATCTTAGAAATAAATTAACTTCAGTTCTCTTAATCAAACATCAATGCATAAAAAATATGTTTCTTGTTGATACTCTTTGCAGAGGTTGCTCTCTTATATTTGTATTCTTGTCTTTTTAGAGAAATCAGACAATGCCTTCTATAAGGACAGTCAGGAATCATTAATATTGAAGAGAATTGGATTGTGTAAAGCTAATAACAATAAATATACTGAATTTCTCAACCAAAATTCAGATAAGAAGCAAATTATCAATTATAAAGGACTCAAAGAAAGATCCCTTACTCCTCCTTTTCCCATTGACTGGGTGTAAATATTTGAGTATAAACTCAGCTATGAACTAAATTAACATCTACAATATTTTTAAGCTTGTAATAATGTAAATGAATATATATTCCTATTAAAAGATAAATATATCCAAATGTTCTTGTATAATTAGACTCAATTAGAGCATCAAAATTCGGAAAACAAACCCAATATGTACCTAATATAAATCAAATAATAAAAACACGCATTATTGGATACCTATCGTATACAAGTAGCATGGGATCTCGGATTTCCGGATTTAGGTCGTTGGGATTTCCCCCAAAACAAACGGGAGTTAATAATAATCTTCTTACTTTATGTCTCATCCGCAGTATTATAGGTGGATCAAGGATTTCTGTTGGTTGAATACTAGGAATGTATGGTATAAAAATCTTCTTTCTTACACTCTTGTCAATTGTCAACATCAAAATCATCTGTTTGTAGAATCAAATGAGTCATACCCATCTTATCCATTGATTTAATTAGTAGAACTAATAAATTTGAATTGTTTATTGTGCAAGCTAATGCGAAATGTCTTTGTTTAAAAGTACAAGAACTTTTGATCTATTACTTGGTAAGTTAAACATAATAGTAATCCTTAGTGGGAAGTAAAATATAATACTTTTAGAAAAAGCTACCAGTCATTTGTTGATGGAACCCGATTGGGATGCTACATTGCAAATATGCGATTTTATTAGACAAAACGATGTACAGTAAGTGTAAAACTTCATATTATTTGTGTAATATATAATTTATCTATATTAATAAACCAGTTGATAACTGTAATGTAAATGTAGTAGGTACCTATTATAGATAATTATTCAGTCGTAGGAACGGATTATCTTACTTTTTTGTTATGATCCATTAGCTAGGATATAATGAACTCCACTATATTTTGAATAAATAGAGATAATGCTTTGGTTCCAATAATATTTTGATATTTGTAAATATTTCAATGGTACTGTAGAATGTTTTCATTGCGTGGAGTATCTTGCTTTTATTTCACTTCATTAGATCAGTCATTTACGTTTCTTGTGAAATACAGAAATTATATCCAATGACACATATTTTAAAAATTACTCACTGCTTCTTAGGCCCAAACATGCAATAGCTGCATTAAAGAAAAAACTGGTGTCCACAAATCCTCATTCAGCTCTATATGCCCTTTTAGTTTTAGAGAGCATGGTTAAAAATTGTGGTAAGTATTCAACAATAAATAATGTAATATGAAAAACCATCTTAAATCATATTAAAATCATAAAATGTTTTTCATTTAGGCTCAGTAGTCCATGAAGAAATAGCGAACAGACAATTTAATGATTTTCTGCATGAGTTGTGCAAAACTACACCTCATGAGAAAGTGCGCAGTAAGCTACTTGAGCTCATTCAAACTTGGAATTTTGCATTCAGAAAAAATCCTAAATATGGGGGAGTATTGAAGGTAAAATATTTTTTGTTAAATTCCAAAATTAAACTTTGTGTTTTTTCTCTTCAAAATTAACACATCATGACAGGTTGTAGTAACCTGTAATTATACAATAAATCCTGAAAACTAAGAATATAGAACTAGCTCAAAAAAAATAAAAATGTATGTAAGAACATCATCACTCCCAGCTCTGGTTCTTATGTAATTTTGCCTATGGAGTCTACAGTTGCATGACAGATAATGATAGACAGATTTTTTATAGCAATTTACAAAATCCTAGACTGTGTGATAAAATAGATAAAATAAACAAAAAAAAAAGTTAGATATGACTTACTTTTTTTTAACAAGCCATGGACCAACCAGATTATCAGTAAGTTGTTTGATTTCCGAGATATAGGGTGATTTTCAAAAATGTATGCAAACTGAGCTCAACAAACTCAAGATCTTTCTAATTGTATATCTGCCACACCCTGTATGCCTCTACATATTGATTTACCTTAATCTAATTAAAATGATTATTTTAAAAGGAACTCATGAATACAATGAAAGTAGAAGGTCATAAATTCCCTGTATTGAGAGAATCAGATGCCATGTTTTCGTCAGACACTGCTCCAGAATGGGCAGATGGAGATGTTTGTCACAGATGTAGAGTACAATTCAACGTTATCCAAAGAAAACATCATTGTAGAGCTTGCGGTCAAGTTTTTTGTGGACAGTGTACATCGAAAACATCAACCCTACCCAAATATGGTATTGAAAAAGAGGTAAGTAGAATTAGACAGTATTAAAAATGTATCAATTTGTTAACTCAATTAATTGAATGAATTAAAGTAATATATAGACACTGTACTAGTTTTTATTGATGTTAGCAATAAACTAACATTTTATTTCAAATTATTCTCTTTTGTTTTATCATTCTTGTTTGAATTTAGTGTTTCCATTTAAAAGTTAGAATAAGAGACCTGCACATTCATCTTTTGCAGGTTAGAGTATGTGATGCTTGTTTTGATGAAGCCTCCAAACCATCAGCTGCTTCCAAAGCTGCAGTTTCGAAAGCGGAGTCCGAACTACCAGAGGAGTATCTAAAGAGCTCTTTAGCACAACAAAAACAAGTAAGAATTTTATTAAAAATGATAAATATTTGTGAACGTTCAAGATATTGAATAACAAAAAAAAGTTACACTTACACTTTCTGATTTCTTTTACCTCCGTTTAACTCATAGGATCCGCCTAAAAAAAGTGAAGATGAATTGAGAGAAGAGGAGGAGCTTCAGTTAGCTTTAGCACTAAGTCAGTCGGAAGCTGAAGCTAAAGAGAAATCGAAAACTACATCTAGCTTATTCCAAGCTAAAGGTGTGTACAAATCTTTTTGATTGAAATAATGTAACTCAGTTCCTGAGCATGATAATAATACTATGATATATTTGCAGTAGAGCCAACTCCAGTGGAAAGACCTGCTACTCCACCACCACAAGAGGAAACTAATCCGGAATTAGCTAGATATTTAAATCGTTCTTACTGGGAATCTTTACAAACTAGTGATCAAAATGAGCAAGGTCAACCGGCTAGTCCTTCTGCACCTGCTACCGCTCCCACCCAAAATACCGACATTACATACAAAACTAAAGAAAATGGCTTGATCGATAACAATTTAGAAGAATTTATGAGAACTTTGAAAAGTCATGTAGAAATATTTATCAATAGAATGAAGAGTAACTCCAGCAGAGGAAGGTGAGCAGGTGGAAAAATATATTGAATGCATAATTTTTTTTCTTCTTTTTTTCTAGATCTATCACAAACGATACGAGCGTCCAAACTCTCTTCATGAATATAACTGCAATGCATTCCCGACTTCTTCACTATATCGAAGAACACGATGATAATCGCATCCATTTTGAGCGCCTACAAGATAAATTGACGCAAGTGAAAGACGCTCGAGCAGCATTAGACGCTCTACGCGAAGAGCACCACGAGAAACTTAGAAGAGAAGCAGAGGAACAAGAACGCATGCGCCAATTACAAATGGCGCACAAATTAGAAGTAATGCGAAAGAAAAAGGAGGTTGGTTTCAGTATACTTTTTATATTTTATATAAATTAAGCATACATATATTTTTCAGGAATATTTACAATACCAAAGACAGTTAGCTTTACAAAGAATCCAAGAGCAAGAAAGAGAAATGCATATGAGGCAAGAACAACAAAAACAACAATACATGATGCCTCAATATGGATACATTGGCTCCCCAGTGCATGGACAACCTTTTCCATCTAATGTAGCTCCCCCTATTGGTAATTACAATACTTATCCTTATCCACAGCAAGCTATGATGCCTCCTCAAAACGTTCCAAGACAAATGCCTGCCAATCAAGGTCCACCTCATAATCCTGCTCTCGGTCCTCCTCCAGGCTTCTCTCAAGGTCCCAATTCGACTAATTCCATGCCTAACAATCCTCATCCTCAATATGTGTCACATGGAGTACCATCTCAGACAATGATAGGAATGCCTGCTGTTGGAATTCCTAATCTACCTTCTGGGCATAACCCTCAGGGAGTTGCTCCGAATCAAGGTGGTATGCCTCCGCAACAATCTGGAATGCCTCTTCAACAAGGCGTTATTCCGCAGCCAGGTAGTTTGCCTCAGCAGGGAGGTATGTCTCATCAACACGGAGGTATACCGCCCCAACACGGAGCTATACCACCTCAACATCAAGGAATACCGCAGGGACAGGTAAGATATATATTTTATCATTAACACAAATACCATTTTTAATGGTGTAGGGTGATACATTTCAATGTATTAAGTTATTCTGTAGTAATGTCTTCATGAACAAACTTGGCCCATTTATTTCTTATTTCTTGCTAATATTTTTGACTCATTCCATGTTTTTCCCTTTTCTTGAAGAACTTTTCTAATTATGATGTTCCGTTTTCTCCTATTCATATTTCTTGCCTTCCAAACTCGCTTAACTTGTCTGTAATTTGACATTCTTTGTAGGTGTCCCCACCATCCCAATTGTCTTGATTGAATATACTCAAGTGTCGATTTTATTTCTAGATCCCTTCTTATCGTTGTATTCCTTACTTTATCTATTCTTTTGACTCCTTTAACTCTTCTCAGATATTTCATTACTACTGCTTGTATTTTTCTGTTCTGTCTGCCTGTCAGTGTCCATGATTCACAACCAAATGTCAGAATTGGTCTATATATGGTCTTAAATACATTTAATTTGGTCTTCATTGATATCTCTTTTTTGTTTATAAAAGCCTGATTCATTGCGTAGTACAATTTCAAAGTTTTTTGCACTCGTATAATTTATTTCTTTTTCCTGTCTCTCGTTCTTCTGTAGATCTACACCTAGATATTTGAAACTTGTTACTTGTTCAATTATAACATTGTCTACTATTATCTGTATGTTTTTATGTTCCTTTCCTATTGCCATAACTTTTGTTTTGGTTTCATTTAATTTCATACAATATTGTTCCAGTGCACAATTCCAAATCTCGTAAGTTCTTTTGTAAATCAACTTCCTTTTCAGTCACAATGACTATATCATCTGCAAATGCTCCTTCCGACACTTGTACCATTTCCATGTATCTGTATCCTACTTTAAATTTTTCAACTTTTACTTTACATTCCTTTATTACCTCATCAATATATATTGTGAACAGTGTAAGACTTAAACCTCCTCCTTGCCTCAATCCTTCTTTTGTTGTGAAAGTTTCTGAGATGCTATTTTGTTGTATAACAAAATTAGTGTTTTTACTGTATATATTTTTCAATACTCTGATCATTTTATTTTCTATTCCTCTTTCTGATGGCATTTTCCATAGTTTATTTCTTGGTACTCGATCAAAAGCCTTTTCCATGTCAATAAAACCTAAATATACTTCTTTGTCTCGCTCTATTGTCTTCGCCATGATCCTGAATACTCCTTCCCTTTCTAAATCCACTTTGGCATTCTTCTAGATTATTTTCTGTTACTGATTTAATTTTTGTGTCCAATATTTGTTCGTAAATTTTCATAGAAACATTCAATAAATTGAAGTTATTACAATCATATTTATCTCCCTTCTCATATATTGGTGTTATTAATGCTGTTTTCCATTCTTGCGGTACTCGTTCTTCGTACCAAACTTTATTAAATAACTTAACAAGTATTTCTGTTCCTTTTTGTCCCATATATCTAATCATCTAATTCGTTACTTTGTCACTTCCTGTTGCTTTCCCATTCTTAAGCCGGTTTATTACTTCTTTTACATCATCTACTCCTATATACAGTAAAGTTCTATTTTCTTCAGCATAAATTTGGGTTTGTTCGATTATTACTTCCTCCTCTTCATGGTCTTCACTTACTCCTAGTAATTCTTGAAAATATTCTCTCCACCTTTCCATTACTTGGGTATCTCCCGTTATTATTTCTCCACTTATGTTTTTTATCCTTGCTACCACCTCTGTTTTCCCTTTCCTTAATGTTTTTAACGTTTTGTAGAATAATTTTTGGTTAGCTTTACTATTTGTCTCCATTTTTTCGCCAAATTATTCACTTGCTCCTCTTAGCGATCGATATTAATTCTTTGACTCTTCTTCTCTGTGTTTTATATCGCTCATAATTTTCTGTTGTTCTATTATTTAGATAAATTTTCCACTTTTGTTTTTTGCAATTAGTTTTCTTACTACTTCCACAGATCTCTCTAGCTGTCTCCAGAAGCATAGATTTAAAATTATTCCACATAGTGTCCACATTGCTATTTTCGAGTTTTCTGAGAAATTTTCAAACCTCTTGTCCAGTGCTATAACGGTATCTTTCCGCAGTTTCTGTGTCCCTAAGTTTGTACGCTTTAATTGATTCGTATTCTACTTTTTTGTTAGGTTTTAAATTGCTTTCAGTTTTTTTGTTTTCATCTTTTTTCAATTTTGAGACAACTAAGTAATGGTAACTTTCAATTTCTGGCCCTCTTCTCACTTTTGTATCAAGTACACTTCTCCCTTTTGTATCAAGTACACTTCTCCCGTTTTCTCGTTCTATTAAAACATAATCAATTATGGATTTCTCATTTCGACTTTCAACTTCTCTTGTAAATGTATGTATGTATTATATTATATTATTATTTTTCCTTGCGCTTCTTCTGTTATCAATGTTAATTGTTCCCAAAAATTCTCTTTATTTTGTACTGTGTCGTCTTCGTTTGGTCCATACAGTATTATAAATATTTTTTTGTTTTTGTTCTCATCTTTAAGTGCAATTGATAATATTCTTTCAGTTGACTACTTGTTCTAGTTTTTTATTTATAATACATCCAATTCCTCAAAACTAACACAAAAGAAAAAAGAACCAAAAACGGAAATTTTAATTCTTTAAAGAAAGATTTTTTAGAGTCTTAATACCGGGTATTTCCACCTCTGCTTCTAATCGTGGCCTGGCATCGGCGATTCATGCTTAAAATAAGATTTCGAATACTGTTTTGATCCAGTTCATTCCATATTTCAACCAGAAGTCGCCCCACATCTTCCAAGTTGTTAGGCTGGTTGGGATGAGCTCGTAATTGCCTTCCGAGTATATCCCAAAGATGCTCTATTGGATTAAGGTCGGGACTTCGGGCAGGCCAAATCATAGTTTCAATGCCAACTTCCAATAAAT
>CAJUYH010010743.1:0-11849 GCA_910591685.1 Galerucella tenella
GCTACCCATTCGTAGATGGCGGTACGTATGCTATTATCATAGAGTTATTGGTCCAAGCTATTGGGGTGGGCCCGCCGGGCGACAATAGATAGGCTAGGTTTCTATATAATTGTTTCACATCCTTTAAATAAAACACATTCTAACATCAAGATTTTTACTTGCTCAGAATATACAATAATTAACTCTACAGAGACAGAGTTTTAAACACGATGAAAATTCACATAATAAATATATCACATTTTTACAAAAATAGGTACAATAATGTCTTTTAGATATTAAAATTACTGAAGGTCTTCATTATTGAATTTGTAAATTAAATAAAATCATCTTCCATCATATTATAAAATTTAAGTTCCAATTATCAGTAAGCTAGGAAAATTTCCATTCATATTTTTATTCGTATTAAAAATAGCCACATTAAACAATATTTTATTTAAACATAGGCCCCCAAGGAAACCTACTCCATTTCCACTTTCTTGAAAAAACATATTTCCAACAAAATGGGAACGCAATCCACCTCAGCTTCAACTTCATTAATATTATCTGGTCCGCCTGTTACATAATTTAAAACGAAAAACATTTACACACTATTGCGTCCAAAAGTTCATACACTTCCTCCATAACTAGGCCTGGGTGGATACAAAAAAGGACTCCGCACTTTAGGAGTACCATTGGCTGGTCTCGTCCCTCCTCCGTTAATTGTAACTATAGTTGTAGTTGTCAATTCTGAAGTACATGATTCTCTTTTGTGGTATATGTTCGTTGGTTGACTATATAACCTGAAATAACGAATCAAATCAATAATTGTGGTTTACATGTAAAAATTTTATATAACTTTAGCTGGAATTCACTGTTTGAAAATGTATGGTTCAGTTGATATAATTTCCTCACTAAAAGCTATCCATAATATGTAAATTAGGACTGTTACTTTTATTTTTAGAGGGATGCATTGAAACTTAATGCATCAATTCCGTCTACTTTCCACTTGGAAATGAAATTTTAGCATTAAATTCAGTTTATTCGTACATATGGATTCGAAGAAATTTACATTTGCCTAAGGATATCATTTAAATATTTCAATAATGACTGACTGACAGAGTTTTTAGTTGGGAGAATCTAATTTGCATAGGTAACAGGGAAAAATCGGAAATAAAATAATGCAGCGCCATAATTGGAAGAATTTTTTCACTGTCGATGTTATGTATTGCCATTCCCATTCCCTTCAACTTTAGAAAGATCTCTAAGAGTTCATCACCATCCCAGAAAACGAAAATTCCGTTTGCTTAAGGAAAGTCCCGCTCCTCCAGCCAGCTTATTTCCGTTCTTCTGAATAATAACCATCTGCGAAATTACTGAAAAGGGAGTTCGAACATTCACATAATAGAGAGGATTCCACAGATATTCTCACTTACTTTGAACGGTTATAAAATCGTCCCAGTATTTATTTGTGTCAAAGAAAAATTTATTTTATATTCGACATTCTGCTCAATTATTCATCTCAATGTGGTCCAGCAAAATTTTATTAACAGTTCAGTCAAAATTGAATCTCCAAAGAAAATTTTTCAGATTTTTATATCATGATATTTTTTTACCTGATACTTTCAGTTCTAGATCTCGGCGACCAGTCTTTACTTCTACTTCCTGATCTAAGACTTCTTGGTCCCAAGGATCTTTTTGTTTTCCAATTTTCGAAATGGTGTCGGAGAGTGTTTTGTACTTCGGTGTTTAAGAAGCAGTAGAATAGAGCAACCGTAAAACCCTGAAATAGATGACAATTTTATTAAAAAATTTACTGAAGCATTCTAAAAAGATATTCAGCAGTAAAAATAACAAACAGTTCATAATAACCAGCCCGAACTAGAAAAAATTCCCTTCCTAATAATAACATTACGAAAATTGTTCACTCATTTCTCTTGTAAACACCCCTTCCAACTATGGACTGTATTTTACAATACAAGATGTTTTATTGTTCTCCTTTTTTTTAAGGTGAATTAATTAATACAATAAATCATGAGAAAAATCTTAGTTTTGAAAACAACCTTACAATCAATTCAAACACACCTCGCGTAGAGACTAAAAATAATTGCTGCCGTACACGAGATTTTGATACAAATTCTATACTGAAGTATAAAGGAGTTTCGGTATTAATCAGTTTCCAACTAGCTCTGGCGTGATCAAACATTTCATTAAAGGCGACAAGAGCAAATAAATCATCACATCGCGTTATTTATAAGTAAACGGTAAGGACTGAGGTAATTCAGCCGATACGATGAATAAAAATTATAGTCTGAAGCTAAGCAATAAAAATTAAAACTAAGAAAAAAGCAAAATTACTGAAAATGTTCTGTGAATAATTGAAAATATATTATATTGTGTGGTCTGAAATTTAAAAACTCTGACATGAGGAAAGTCGCCGATCCATAGGGTTTTCGTATTGGGACCAGTGTAAGATAAATTATTTAACTCCCTGTATATATTGAACTCGATAAAGATACGCAATATTAAATCATACATTATAAAGTGAATCAATGATTTTTAAGTTTTGTTATAAAAAAATACAATACAACATTTTCAAGGCCGTGGTTCTGAATCAGTGCAAAAAGTTGAGCTGTGTAGTAGTCATACTAACACAATTTCGCTTTTCGCTCACCAGTAGTCATTATGTTTGGATTAACTTAACTCTATACTACTGTCGCGCCGTAGGGTATAGGATCATAGTCAGTTCGATGTCGGTTTAATTCTCGCATTCGCAATAGCGCGCCACCTATGCGCGGGGCTACGAGGTGTTGTCCGCGTAATGCTAGTTGCCAACGTGACTGGGGTACATGCGTTGCATATACTTACGACCGCTACAATTTATTTATTTCAACCTACCCATGGAAGATTGAATGGATTCTGCATTGGAGAGCAAATAAAAAATAAATACAGCTAATTTGTGAGGGTGGTTACAAAAAAACTTGATTAATAACAGGGTGGCACTGAAAAATCCCAATATTTTATAGAGCAATGCACTATTACTCATCACTTAGATGAGAATTTTATTACTGAGCTCCCATTAATTATATTTTCGTAAATTTACGTTTAATTATAGAGAAAGCTGGAAACAAGATTATCTAATTATTCTGCCCTATTTCCATTTAGTTGACGTCACATCAAATAACAATTATATTTCATTATTAATTCTGATGTTCATTATTTCATATTATTATTAGAAATGGGATGTGAAAATAATTTTAACTGTTTATTAATTTCAGTCATATACAGGGTTGTCGGTCCTTAAGTAATTGTACATAGAAGTACAGTACATCTTCACTTCAAATTATTGCGATTTGAATCAACTAGCATTAATAAAATGTTGACATTAAGAGAGATACAGGGTGAACATGATATTTTAATTTACGTTTTTTTACTATAATTTTAACGCATTTTGACGTATATGCACAAACATTTGATGCTGGGGATTTTTGGATATGAGAAATAATTTTGTACATATTTCGATGTATTTTGTAGAGGGCGGCATAAATGTACTCAAAACTTTTGCCTTTTACATTAGCGCTACTTTTGTAAAAAATAAATAAAGCCACATCATTACAACAACCAAAACGCTATATCTGTTAGTATCCCCAAATCTTTACGGTTTTAGAGATAATGTTTATTATTTAATGAAATTACGTTCGAAAAATGTAATTGTGTGTACGATAATTATTATTTATAAATATTAAAAGTATAATATACCACTCATATTTTTCATATTAACTGCTACTATACCCTAATACTGTTCATCTTAATTATGAAAAAAAATAATTATCGTACACACTATATTTTTCAAACGTAATTTCATTAAATAATAATAATGTAGTTAATCACTAAAATGTGATTATCTCTAAAACCGTTAAGATTTGAGGATACTAGCAAATATACCTTCTTTTTTGTTGTAATCATGTGGCTTTAATTATTTTGTACAAAAGTAGCGCTAATGTAAAAGGCAAAAGTTTTGAGTACATTTATGCCGCCCTCTACAAAATACATCGAAATATGTACAAAATTATTTCTCATATCCAAAAATCCCCAGCATCAAATGTTTATGCATATACGTCAAAATGCGTTAAAATTATAGTAAAAAAACGTAAATTAAAATATCATGTTCACCCTGTATCTCTCTTAATAACAAAATTTTATTAAGGCTAGTTAGTTCAAATCGCAATATTTTGAAGTGAAGATTATACTGTACTTCTATGTACAATTACAAGGACCACCCTGTATAAAAATAATTTGAAATCAATAAGAAATATTTTTATAAAAACATTGTTCCTTAGGGGAATTAGAACCCTTAGCTATCAGAAAAGTCACAGTCCTCCCTGATTGATATAATTTATTCAATGTGGAATTATTGTCTCTATTTTCCAATTCCGCACCGCAAGTTAACAAATAACAATTAATTTTTTATTTTATCACGACTATCGAGAACGAATTATTAACTGATAATATTTAAATACAAACCGCATATTACATGGACATGATGATTGCAATTTGAATGAATTTGCTAGCGAAAACCCAATTCTCGAGCATACAATGGCATAGCAGGATCCATGTCGATGGCCAAAGCATCGACTTATTGTGAGCTGCTGTGGCCGGAAGGTATAGGATCCTAGTCAGGTACTAGCGTTTAAATCCCGTTACACCAAGGCTGGCTCCGGCCAATGAGAAATCTTCTGTCATTTTAGAAATTTCTGCTGCGTCCAAGCAGCGTTTAATCTTCTATTCGATATGACTGAATGTGAGCTGATTAGCGCAGTTGGTAGGGTATTGGGCTTGTAACTCAGAGGTCGTAGGTTCAAAACCGGGTTAGGTGCTTGGTTTTTTTTCAAGTTTTTTATTTCTAATTTTTTTTTATATTTTTATACATAGTTACACTTTGATCAACCTGGTTTGGGCCTGGGTTTTCTTGTTTTTTTTTTAGTTTTATATTTCTGATATTTACATATTTATTTCAATATTGGGTTAGGTGCTTGGTTTTTTTGTTTTTTTTTTAAGTTTTTTATTTCTATTTTTTGATATTTCTAAACATAGTTACACTTTGATCAACCGGGTTTGAAGATTTCTCATTGGCCGGAGCCAGCCTTGGTGTAACGGGATTTAAACGCTAGTTAGTCAGGTCGGTGTCGGTTTAATTCTTGCATTCGCAATAGCGCGACACCTATGCGCGGGCATACGAGGTGTTGTCCGCGTACTGCTGGTTGCCAACGTGACTGGGGTACATGCGTTGCATATACGCAGTGATTATAACAAGTCACTGATATATGTACGAACGCTACAATTTATTTATTTCAACCCACCCATTGAATGGATTCCGCAAATAAAAAATAAATACAGATAATTTGTGAGGGTGGTTACAAAAAAACTTGATTAATAACAGGGTGGCACTGAAAAATCCCAATATTCCATAGAGCAATGCACTATTTACTCATCACTTAGATGAGAATATTATTACTGAGCTCTTCTTATTAATTATATTTTTGTAAATTGTTTAGTTATAGAGAAAGTAAGAAACAAGGTGATCCAATTATTCTGCCCTATCTCCATTTAGTTAACGTCACATCAAATAACAATTATATATTATTAATTCTGATGTTCATTATTTCATATTATTATTAGAAATGGGATGTGAAAATAATTTTAACTGTTTATTAATTTCAGTCATATACCTAAGCACAGGAAAATATAAAATTGTGTGTGATTGCAAAGTGTGAAGTGTTTTTTGAAATTTATTTTAAAGGCCAAGTGTCACAATAATAATTATTGATCTGTAGTTGTGATATGCAGTTGTACATAGAAGTTTACAGTACAATCTTTACTTCAAATTACCTATTGCGATTTTAATCAACTAGCATAAATAAAATGTTGACATTAAGAGAGATACAGGGTTTTAAACATAAAATTTTAATTTACGTTTTTTCACTATAATTTTAACGCTTTTTGATGTATATGCAGAAAAATTTGATATTGGGGATTTTTGGATATGAGAAATAATTTTGTACCTATTTCGATGTATTTTGTAGTACTCAAAACTTTTTTGCCTTTTACATTAGTGCTACTTTTGTAAAAAATAAATAAAGCCACATCATTACAACAAAAAAAAAGGTATACTTGTTAGTATCCCCAAATCTTTACGGTTTTAGGGATAATCACATTTTAGTGATTAACTGTTTATTATTTAATGAAATTACGTTCTAAAAATGTAGTTGTGAGTACGATACCTAATTATTATTTTTAAATATTAAAAGACCACTCATATTTTTCATATCAACTGCTACTATACCCTAATACTGTTCATCTTAATTATAAAAAAAAATAATTATCGTACCCACTATATTTTTCAAACGTAATTTCATAATAATCATGTAATCACTAAAATGTGAATATCTCTAAAACCATTAAGATTTGAGGATACTAGCAAATATACCTTTTTTTGTAGTAATAATGTGGCTTTAATTATTTTTTACAAAAGTAGCGCTAATGTAAAAGGCAAAAGTTTTGAGTACATTTATGCCGCATACGTGGACTATGTGGCGACTTCTACAAAATACATCGAAATAAGTACATTCTGATTTCTCATGTCCAAAAACCTCAAATCTTTGTGCATATACGTCAAAAAGCGGTAAAATTATAGTAAAAAACGTAAATTAAAATTTCATGTTCAACACCCTGTATCTCTCTTAATATGAACATTTTATAAGGCTAGTTGGTTCAAATCGCAATATTGTGAAGTGAAGATTGTACTGTACTTTAAAGTACAATTACAAGGACCACCCAGTATCAAAAAAATTATGACCGAAGTAGAGAATCAAAACTAAGAATAAATAAAGCATACAATATTTTTGAAATTATATTGTTCCTCTGTTGAATGTGTGAGAATTAGGAAAGTCACTAGTCCTTCATAATTTTATGAATTATTTATTTTATTTAATGTATTCTTCCTCAAGTTCATGTGAATTTTGTATGGATAGGTATTTATTTTCTAAATAAAATATACTAAGTAACGTGATATATTCAAAAATTATTTTCCACGAATGCACATATACGAATTTAATGTCCCAATTCCATTGAATTCATCAGTAATTAATTACAGCATCAAAATGTTTCCATTCTCAAATATTTAAGTACGAAAACATTGATATTTCCAGACCGACATCCTTAGCGCTGACTATCATCATTGCTTACAATATTGTTACTGACAATAGTGACAATACAATGCTGTAGCCGGAAGGTATAGGATCCTAGTCAGGTGGGTGTCGGTTTAATCCTCGCATTCGCAATAGCGCGCCACCTATGCGCGGGGCTACGAGGTGTAGTCCGCGTAATGCTGGTTGCCAACGTGACTGGGGTACATGCGTTGCATATACGTACAAACGCTACAATTTATTCATTTCCACCCACCCATTGAATGGATTCTGCATCGGAGCGCAAATCAAAAATAAATACAGATAATTTGTGAGGATGGTTACAAAAAAACTTGATTAATAACAGGGTGGAACTGAAAAATCCCAATATTCCATAGAGCAATGCACTATTCCTAAACACTTAGATGAGAATATTATTACTGAGCTCCCATTAATTATATTTTCGTAAATTTACGTTTAATTATAGAGAAAGCTGGAAACAAGATTATCTAATTATTCTGCCCTATATCCATTTAGTTGACGTCACATCAAATAACAATTATATTTCATTATTAATTCTGATGTTCATATTTCATATTATTATTAGAAATGGGATGTGAAAATAATTTTAACTGATAATTAATTTCAGTCATATACCTAAGCACAGGAAAATATAAAATTGTGTGAGATTGCAAAGTGTGAAGTGTTTTTTGATATTTATTTTAAAGAGTATCAAAAATAGTTGATCTCGATTATATCCCAATATTTTTAGTTTTTTCAGTTTTCTTATTATACTGAAGTCATTCTTTGAAAAAATCAGAAAATTTGAATAAATATTTAACTCTAATACTTTATCAACATAAAGATTAATCTGAACCGAAATTGCAATTAATTCGATTCTATTTCGACAAGAGATTAAAAACATGCTTCAAGAATTTAAAAAAAAATCAAAACACTCTTATTACTACTATCAACAGGCTTATCTTTTTTAATCTTTCAGCCTTTTCCATTACGCTGTAACAAAGTTAAGCTTTGACCTAAATGGAAATTTCACTAGTAGCTTGTCATATCCACCATGTACTGAACAGTATTAAAAGCAAATTTACATAACCTAACCTTGTTTCAATACAGTGTCATTTTTCTCACTGATACGGCACGACTGCCCATTAACCAATTAAACAAAATGAAATAAAATAATTATTAAATTCCAAATCTTGTAAAATATCACGTGCTAAAAACTATTTATAAATTTAGATTTACAACAATATTTCAATGCAACAGTAGAATTGACTTTTTTGTTTCGATGTTTGAAATATTTTCCCACAAGATTTTCTAGATTATTTCTAATGAACTAAACCTTTTTCTTTTATAATAAGCTCACGTATATGAAGGACTATACCTACTCGCCAACCGCTTCTTGAATAAAAATGGTTTCAAGTATATAAAAGCACGTTTAATAGCATACGATCAAAACTGTCAGCGACAACCCGTGCAAAAGAAATTGGAAGGACCGTGGACATGACAACATACTATATATAAAAAAAGAGTGGTTTCATTTTTTTTAAATAAAATATCTTTCAATGACATTATTACGATAACTAACATTCTCTAGGAAAGCCACTATAGTGTTTTGAAATGTTTAAAACTTCCTGTAGATTGAATAAAACAGGGAACTGTTAACTTTATAAAAGGTATGAAATAACAGACTCACTCCAATTTGACCCTCCACGATAATGTCATTTAAACTTTGAAAATCCGACCCTTTCACATCCATCTTCTATAAAATACTTTGAGAGCACGTCTAATTTAGTTTTTCCAGTTGATAAATTGAATATTCATGAAATTTATTATGTGAAAAAAATACTTTCGAAGGCTAATTAATTTTTGCTATAACCTGTGTTATTTATAAGATGCGACATAGGGATTCCTGTACAAAACTGTCAAACGCGTGATAACTTTTTCACCAAATGGCGTTCATAAGAAATAATAACAGATTTGGAAAGGTCGTTGGGAAATAAATTCAAATGCAGAATCAGTTCAATCTTCCATGGGTGAGTTGAGACACCGAATAGATTACTATTCGGTGGTTGAAATAAATAAATTGTAGCCAAGTACCCCAGTCACGTTGGCAACCAGCATTACGCGGAAAACACCTTGTAGACCCGCGCATAGGTGGCGCGCTATAGAGAATGCGAGAATTAAACCGACATCGAACTGACTAGGATCCTATACCTTTCGGCGACAGAAGCGTAAAATGAGAAAAATGAAGTCTACTACACAATGGACTATAATATTAAATAATTAAACGGAGAATTGGCCTAGATGAGAGGTTTGAAAGATCCAATATCCAATAGAAAATTAAAATGCAGAGAGAACATGAGATGATTCGAGTCTTCGAGTTATTGAAAGATGCCGTGATTGCCGTGAATATGGATAAAAATTTTAATATCTAGGAATTTGTTACGTTACCAAATGAATATATGCGATTCCAGAGTTCAAATAAGTTGGAGAATATTATACAGCACTGAAGGAAATTATTTATCCTACACTTGCATTGCTCTTAAAAAAATGGATTAGTGAATTTCGTGATTCTAAAGTTCTTAATTTTCAGACCACATAACAATATATTTTCACTTATTGAGGAAATATTTTCAATTTTGTTCAGTTCAGTTCAATTGACTGATATTGGTCTTTAATGGGTAAAATGAAAAAAAAAACTCAGCATATATTTTCCGCATTTTCCAATTCCTTGTCTTTTTCTTATAGCACATATTCTACAATCAGTTTGATTAAATACAACATTTCCACATTCATAATATTTTTCTCTAAGTTTTAAAGTTACTAAACTGTTTTCGTAAATGTGTTATTTGTTAAAATGTTATTTAATAAAAAAATGGTATTTCGCGAATCCGGTAATTTCGGAAAATTTCCTTTTCACTGAAGTGTTCTGGATAGTTTATCTACCGAAAAAGCATATTATTACAATTGTAGCTAAGACAGTTTTCATTTGCAACGAGCTCAAATGCACTGTTATATATTTTTTTTCATAAATCCGACCCTGTACATTATTTTTGCTTCCAAATTTACAGTCATGTTGAGGACATGTTAGGTTATTAGCCCTGCAAAAAGAAAATAAATCGCTCGAAAAACAAAAAAAATATTTTCAATTGAAAAATGTACTCCTTTATTTTGGAAAACCAGAACTCTGGGTTATATCTTGTAGATATACTAGACCCGTTTAAAAGTGTATTACATCGTCTGTCGGGGCATATAGTCCAAGAAGTAATTATTCCTTCTTACGGTGATTGTTTTTTGAAAAATATCTTTCAAAAACTTTACAATGCGTTATTATAATAGTTTTATAAATGAATAAATGTAAATTTTCAAACAGTATTTTGTTCATTTAATCAACCAACAAGATTTTCTTATTCAAGTATACAGAAAAAGTTTGTTGAAATACACCTAAACTTTTCAAAAGCCGTTCGACAAACTTGATGCCTAAGAGAGCAGAGAAAACTTGAACAAAAACTGTATATACTGTGTAGAAAGTTCAGAAAAAAAATCATGAATTAATCATAAACTTTTCAGAGCCATGCAATCCGAAAGAATCTTGAAATTTTACAATCTACATAATAATAAATACATCACCCATATTGGTAGTGGTTAATAAGACTTTTAAACTTCCACATTTCTACATTTTATGAACACACTGTATCAAAATGACTCAATTTTGATTATAAACTATTGTTTTGATGACGAGTGAAAATTGTACAAAGAAAATGTATCAAAAACTTTTCGTAGTGTTTTCAATCCCGACGCTCCTGTCTATTGAAAGCACACCCTTCAACAGATCGGAATTACAATTTCAACTGTCTCTCACGGGAAACAAGTTGAAAAAAAAATATGCCCGTCAGGATATTGGACATATACAAAATTGGATTGACAAAATGTGCCATCAGTGGCTCGACTCAAAAGTGGACCTCCATTTTTTTCTATAACCACTGAGGAAAAAATGGGGTTTTATTATGTAAATCCTCAATATTTGATATTTTTTTGACAAAAGATGAAGAACTATTCCAAAATATTACTTACTTGCGTCTGGAATATTAACAAACAAAAATGAAGCAGCGGTGGTAAAGAATTGTTATCTACTGGTGAAATACACATACTGCTCTACTCTCCAGATTTTTAAAGTAGGAAAACAACAATGGACCTATAGGCCAAGCAATAGAGCATCAAAAGAATTTTTGACAATGCGTAGAAAATTCGTAAAAGCTGAAAATTTGTAGTTTTTTCAAAAATTCAATATCTTCGTCATGTTTCAAGCTATAGTGATGAAACTTTGTAGAAGACAAGAATTTTCGATAACAATTACACCGGTCAACACGATTTTTGGGTCTGACTGCTACATGTTAAATTTTGGTCTTTCTTACGACAAAAATAAGAAATTTTTTTTTTAAATTACCTATATTTCCTAAAGTGTTATACATTTTTGAAATCAGTGTTTCAATAGGTTTCAAATGAGGTGTCGCATAATGCACTTTCTCATTTAAAAAAACGAAGGGGTGACACCCCTATAAAGAGGGATTATGTCAGGTTCGAAACTTTTATGTCATAACATACTACTTACTAATCTAGTCAACAAGTGCCTTTTTGGCCAACTTTTTTCAGCAGTCTCCGAAAATTATG
>CAJUYH010010744.1:0-11848 GCA_910591685.1 Galerucella tenella
AATCGGTTCATTAAAATGATTTCAAAAATATGCAAATATACAGGGTGTTTCGTTAAAGAAAACAACACCAACTATGGCATACTTGCGTGAATCACCCTGTACATTCAAATTTATGTCTACATAACGCACAACTCAATTCAAAAGTTGACATGACTCGGCATTTTTTATAATTGTCTAAAATAATGACATAAAGAATTTTATACCATAAGTGGTTTCCACACTCTATGTTTTGGACACGCAAATGTTCACGAAATTGATATAAGCATTTAAGCAAAGTTTTAAACAAAAGTTGTTGATGGATTTTATTGATCAATCCCATATTCCATTAAATGGGCCATTACTGGGATATTTGTCAAAATCACTTTACTCCCATGCTCCACATTTCTTGGCATATACTCGGAATAATTACAGGTAACTTATCATATTTGAGACTCATTACTCTTAGTTCATTTACGAAACATAACCTCAATATAACATCTTCGGTTAAACGTTAATGAATTCACCATCTCGTCTTTGGAAATGGGATAGATGGAGAAGCCCGATGTACACTAATTACGAATAACATTGCGGTTTCCTTTACAGATGATTACGCGGTCTTACTGATGGTCCTATTATATTTCAGTTTAGAAATTGCAGAGGAGAACGTTATATTACACTACTAAGCTAGCTAAACAATAGGATATAGATACGAAATATGGATGGAAAATTGATGGGAGTATACTAGTTAAAGGATGAATAATATCATTATTATTTTAATGATATAGTATATTTAATTGGAGCGGATCATAGCTGGAGAAGGCAAGTGACCTTGAATATTTGTGAGTAGCAGTGACAGATAAAAGCGATGAAGATGTCTGAATAAACAAAAATATAATGAAAGCTTGCAGAGACTTGGACGCAAAAGTAAAATAGAGAGATGCGGGACAGTGGAGAAGAAGATCGAACAAAGAAATACAGACATGTATAAGGCACCATGCATTACAGTTTAAATTCAAGCACAGTGGCTTCGAAGCTTTGGCCATTCATACTTTGGCAAGTTTATCTGAAGCCGTGAAAGGAATGCAGTCGAAAACATTCGATATTGCCACGTTTAACTATGAAAAAGCTAAAGTGCTAAGTATGTAGTGATAATAATTAGAAAAGGGACTTTTTATTATTAACAATATCAACAATATGATTAAACGTTAATTCTTTAATGTGCTTGTTTCATGGATTTTATCTATTAACATTATTTTTTCAATTTATGATTATTAAAAGATGAACACCTTTCCAAATTTGCTATGGGCTTCTTCAAGGTCTGGCAGCTTTGTACGAAAATCATAATTACCACATCCTCTGAATTACATAATTGAGAATTTTAACGAAAGGCCTGACCAGCTGACTTCTTATTGGCAAGCGCCCGCGTGTGTTCTTCCCTCTCACTTCCTCTATTAACTGATATTGATTGATCCAGTGGCGTTGGTATTGTCAGTAACTTTTGTTTTTTCAGTTTTACTTGGTAAAATAGGTACCGTACGCCATTTGTACGTTTATGACAGATAGGCTCCATGTTTCCTCGCCTCTTACCGATGCCCCGTAGGTTCAGATAAACTTGCCAAACTATAGGTAGGATGGAGGATTTCTATTTACTAGAGTTCGAATTAATGGATGATTTCTAGATTCAAAGAAATTTTGATATCTGATAAAACAATTTGTTGTATAGCCATAATTATAATCTAAAATATTACCTGTTCCCGTACCAAATCATCCCATCCATTTCCTCCCTGCCAGACTAAACCAACTTGATGTGATAGAATTGGAAGATTGCATACAAAACAAATGGAGGTCATGGTCCTGAAAAATAATATAATTCAAATGAAATGTCAATACCGATATGTTTACATAATTTATTTATTGAATAGTGAAATTAATTAGAATTACCTAGTTATTTTTATTCATAATATTAATACGAGTAGATTCCACAAAGTAAAAGTCCGAACAGTAAATTCAATATTATTCAAGGCTATTAGCAAATTTAATTATTTAAATGAATTACCTATGTGTAGATTTTACCAAAATAGATTCTGAATTTAAGTTGAGGAATCTCTCAAATTAATTACTGGGAGAGAGACAAACAATTTTGATATTATTACCAAATAACTTTAAAGGTTTAAATACTATTTCAGTGACCACCTCAGTTCTGTAACGTATCCAGTGGTGGAGACCTATCAACATTGACTCTTTCACTAGCAAATATTTTTTATTCTCTGCAACTTCAGTCAAAATTTTGTAAGAATAGGAATTTCATTTTTAAAAAGCTATATGGCGACTAAACTTTCTTAGGTCAACGTATTTTTTGTTTAACAACATGCTTTATAACATCGAGTGATACCTCCATAAACTTGAAGACTTTTTCGTCATTGATTGTTCTTTAAAATAGACTAAAAGTACGCAAGATTCTCAACATTTTTGTTTTAACGCCAATTATCATAATTGACTAACGTCTAGTTTGAAAATCTTCACAGATAATCATTATGGTCCTTATATTAAAAATTTTCTTTAGAAAACAAAATTCTCACAACAAAAGATTCAATAAAAACAAACAGTCCCCAAAACAACGTTTTATAATAATTAAGTCCTTTTAGAATTCCATTTTGCTTTTTGGATATCTTATTATATTTAAATAGCTCCTTCAAGTCATTATTCAAACACTAGAGCTGGAATTCCTCTTCCTTTCTACCTAATTATAATTTTATTCTCGAGTATCTATACATTCCTTTTCACTGCCTAAATAAACCTCACGTCAAGTTCTGCCGACCACACTGAATTAGAGCTGAACAAGAATTTCGGAGTGGTTAGGTTTTGGATAAACTTCGAATATTTTGGAGAGCTGGCCTTCTATTTTAATGCAAAACATATTTTGGCAAAGGGAGTAAATTGGGTTGTATTATTTTATCCTGCGCTTAAGGATTTACATTTCCCTTGCCTATTATAACTACCCTCTCTACAAAGTCTAATTACTTAGTTAATAATTAATTAATTAGCTGCTCTGGAATTTCCATAGATAGTGAAATGTGAAATTTGTTTTAGGTATTCAGTTCATGTTTATTCCTATTAAATTGGTTTGAAAATATCATTTTTGTTATTTTTTTTTGGGGGAAATTAAACCATAATGTTTTTTATATTTTTAATACAAGAAATGTGAAATTCCGCAACTGTGGGAATGATGATTTAAAACGACATTAGCCTTAGTATTATTACGTACATAGATAGAGCATAAAAAAATCTCCAATCAAAAAAAAATTAGTAAAAATTCTCTTAAGAACAATGAACAACCGTCAAAGTCTGTATATTCCTAAGGAACTGGAGAGCGGGTTTATCAATGCCCGGTTAAATATTGTAGCCTTCGGCTAAATCTTTGCTGTTGGTCAAAGTGTTTATCCACTGCCAGTTTGCATTAGCTGGCAGTCAAACTTTCGGCTACCCTAGCTGCCACTATCAAGTTGATGTTAACCATAGAACATACAGTTAAATACGAGAAATTGGTGTTCCGTTATTCCAACCATAGATTCTAACTGACAACTGTGTCAAGATTTTTTCATGTTTGCTTACATTTTGCAACAAAGATTATTTCAACTTTCAATTTGATTGTGCTATTATCGTTTAGGGTGAAATCGAGAAGCTTATTTGATTCATTTACAGTAGTTTAGTAGCATCTAGGTTCTGTTTGTATTTTATTTCATTGTTATTGTCAATGTATCTTTTGAGGAACTTGACGACCTTTTCGATGAAGAGCTTGGAGATTGGCGAAATATTGGAATTTGTAGAGTACGAAAGACGACCATATACTGTTGAAGAACGGATGAATCCCTTTGAAGAGCTCGATGATGTCGAGTTTATTACTCGGTTTCGACTATCTAAACCCAGTGTTCTCATGATACTCCAGCAAATTCCAGCTTTTCACGCCAGGTCACAGCTTCTGTCTTTTTGCATTCTATTATATTTTTATGGTGAACGGCTACTTTTATAAGTACCTAATTGTCGCTCTGACTCCGTGAAATTGGGAAATATTTTTGGTTTTTTGGACATGCTCAAATGCAAACAACTCAACAAAGCACAACATAGACGCAATAAAAATAACAGTACCACAATTTTGACACTGACAAGTGAAATTTTCCACGATGTTGTCAGAGTAAGCTTACGGTAAAATAGAAAAATAATAACTTTCACCTCTATATTCTTGATTCAGTGTGTTATAACAAAATATGCGATTAAAATGATTAATAGGGGAGAGTTGGCCAAAACGGGATAGTAGGGTAAAACGGGATACCGGCCATAAATTGAAAACATGCAACGCCATCAGACGGCTGGTAGTCTAAGTTGCTAGAAATAACATTTGTTTAACTGCAGCAAGTGGTTATTCCGATTATTTGTTGATCTGTGGTGAGTGACATGTGATAGTAGAAAAACTAAGTTTATGCTATTTAGTTTTGGTGGTGTTTAGTTAAGAATTTTTTACTTTAAATGAGAAAAATAAATAACGGTGACTATTTGATATGATTCTGTAAATAATTTACTGTATTTTGTGATAGTTGTGACTATGACAACAGTTTTTCTTTTTGTGAAATTTTTGAAAAACATATTTTAATGTGCAGTCGGGCAAAATGGGATACCAAGGGGTCGGGTAAAAGTGGATACTATCCCGTTTCGTCCAACCAAAAACGCTTTAGATTTTAATAATTAATATAAATGATAAAAGAAGAGGAAAAACTGCTGTCCTAACTTCAACGCCTTACAAAGAAGAACTGGAAGCATCTGTGGAGAAGAAACCTATCAAGAAGCCCAGACTAAACTTGGACGAAAATAAAAAAATTACAAATGAAAAAGGAAAAAAAAATGTGTTACTAAGCCAAAAAATGAAAAGAAAGAACGAAAGAAAAAGGACAGCAGTTCAGAAGATGAGGAGGATAACGATGAAGTTTGCATTTATTGCACAGAATTATATTCCAAGTCTAAGAAGGAGGATGGCTGGGTAATGTGTGAGGACTGTGGACGTTGGTCTCATGAAGCCTGCGCCGGGGTGGAGGATGATGGTGAACCGTACTCCTGCGATTTTTGTCGTTGTTAAACTGGTAATTTGTTTTTCAACTATAAATAAAGGTAGAATAATGTGTTTTGTACGAGAGTTTAATAAAAATATTTTACTTTAATATCTTTTTTATTCATTTCAAACACCATCCCATTTTACCCGACCAGATGGACAAAACGGGATACTTTGCATTATTTTAAAATTTTTACTTTTTCTATGCAATTTTTAGGATATTCAGGAATAACTATATTGAAACATAAAAAGGGATCAATGAAGAAGTTACAGTTACAAGATAAAAGATATCAATATTCTAGTTTAAAAGTTTCGGGTCAATTAACGTTAGGTATCCCGTTTTGTCCAACTCTCCCCTATGTATATTTCATGTAAGGGGTGATCCTCCTTACACCAAATTAAAATGAGGAATTCACACTTTGACAACATTACACTCACGTTCATAATCTGAACAAGGTTGTCAAATGCTCAATTACACCAAGCCTCCAGTTAGCTAGCTGTCAGTTATGTGGTGCATTGATAAACGCTTTCTATTGTAACCGAGACTTTGACTGGCAGCTAGAGATAGCTGAGTGCTACGTAGCTGACAGATTTAACCGGGCATTGATAAACCCGCTCTGAATAGAAAAAAGGTGGTATAGTCAAAAGCGCTCTTAGCTCTTATCGTACGGGTTCAAAGGTCACTGGCCATATGTATCAAATCAGAGGACATAGAGGTTACCAAAATGTGAGATTACAAATATACCCGGAGAAAAGAATTATGGTTGATGTTTCCTGCACACTGGTTGACGAATTTCTACTTTTTCATTCATTCTCGAAATAATCTATCAGATTAAGTACCAATTTTTTTGCTTGAGGATGCAAAAAAACCGGAAAATTGCTTCTTATTATTTATATTGTAAATTTGAATTGTCAAAGTCACAGAACTGACATTTAAATAAAAACTTCGCTGGTGAAAGACTTTTTAGAATCGTTGAAAACTAAATACATATCCTTTGTTCTCCCGTCAAAATTGCATAAGTCTGTCTCATTCATCTTACGGATTTTATGTGGAAGTTATGATTGACGGCAATAAAAGAAAACAAAAACTGTGAGTATGTCTTTGTTGAATCGTAAGACCCGCATGATAAGACTGCATTTGACTATACCATAGATCTTTTAGATCTCAGTGCATGTCACCCCAATGTACACTTTGATAACTGCACTTCAGACCCACTTGAGCCTGACGAAGCAGTGGTTACAAGTTAGCTCATTATTTAAAAAAAAAACTTAAAATTTATTCACCTACCTCATATTATCCTATATTTCATTTCAGTTTTTACTGACTAATTTATATGCAACGGTATTGTTACGAATTCTTCCAGACACAACGTATTCGCAAAAAGTACCATACTTTTAATATAATCGTATCATCTGTTTTCCCTTACAGCCATCATTATTATTTATAAGTCCCACGAGATTTTCAGCGAAATCCATCACAACTGAAAAGAGATTCGACTTTCACATCTTATATTCTGCGGTGTAAATAACTCCGAGGAAATGGAATTTAAGCGAATTTTTCCATGAAATATTACATCGCTATGCATATATTTTGATACTGGTAAAAAATACACGGGCACTTTTTTTTAAAAGCAAATTCTTTGTTTTAACAATAGTCGGGGTGATTGATGTGATCATTTTTAAAAGCTTGAACCTTCATTTTGAAATGTGTGACATATTTGCAGGTGATTCTATATGCCGTACCAATTAAAATATACAGAGCATTTCAATGAAAACTATCCAACCCACATAATTCTGTTGTGTCACTTTTTTTGGAAAAATGAAAAAACTCGTCAAAAGTCATATAAAAGAGGACGCCTTTTTACTCATTTGTCGATGTTATAACGTTAACCACCTATGGCCAATTTCTTAAATACTGTACCGAAAACTAAAGAAAATGAATCTTTAGATAATTTTCACAAGCCCTTAGCCTTGAACAGACAACGTGTTATATCGGGTGTAGTACCAGGCAGATAACAATATTATCCTGAGGTGGAAGGTCACGACAGGAGTAAAGGTAATCGCATTGCCGATTCTTTAGCCAGTGAAGCGGCAGGACTGGAAATTTCAGGACCCAGTGACACCTACGGCCTAACGACTTCGACAATTGCGGAACTAGCCAAACGTTACACCCAAGCTCAATCCCTGAAGAGATGGGATGGAATCAAAGGATGCAGTCTTGCAGGGATCACCCTGGGAAGCTGGCGACGAAGAAATATTTGACGATGTCCAGGAAAATCTACGTTTAACAGTAGGATTTCTGACTGGCCACTGTCAACTAAGGAAACACCTCCATACTAGTGGACACACCTCTATGCAGGATGTGTAAACAGAAAGATGAAACTGTCAGGCATGTCTTATGCGAGTGTCCGGAGTTATCGTCAATAAGAGAGTGTGTGTTCGGTGAGTCTTGGCCTACACCTGCCGATATAAAGGAGATGTCTCCTGACCTGTCCACCTTCCTGAGAAAGACAGGATGTGGCCTAAGTGCTGTGAGCCTACACTCACCTTCCCTACTCTACAGATACAGATATGGTTGAAATGTTTTTTCCATTCAACATGGTCTGTCAATTATTTCATTTTTTTCCGGGTTAAATAAAGAAAAATCCTTAAATAAATATTAAATATCTTGAAAAAAAGTATATCACAAAATTGGATGACGAATGGAATTCTGAATACAACCAGCAGAAATGCGGCGTTTGAGAAGGATGGCATGTGTCAGCTGAATAAATCAGGTAAAAATGACAGCAGAAATAACCTCGAGGCGAAATTTGTATAATAAAAACTCGGAGAACATTTAATAATAATGGAAAGTAAATTGAAATGAAAACCTTACAGAGAGGAATATAATGATTACGGAGATGATACTATTGTGTCCTTATATTATATATACAGTACGGAATTGATTGAAGGGCATTTTCATGGAATTTAATTTTGGGATTATGTAGCAGCAAATTTAAAAACAATTTTTGTTATTCTAAGCGAACTGGTTCGGTGTCATCTTAATTCCGGAATTACGCTCTCAGAGTTCTCGGAAGGAGAATATTATGTACCTTGAACTGATCATTGTTTTTGGAAAATATTTTTCAAAAACTTTCTAAGGCATTATCGTCGTCGTTACTTCAATATGTCGTATGTCAGTATTTGTAACCAAATAATAGTAACAAAATGTTCAATGTGAAAGTATATACAGGGTGTCCCATAACTAATGGACAATATAAGAACTGTAGAAAGGGGTGATTAAAATAAGTCGTTTGATACAAACATGCACCAGTAAAATGTTAATAGTAAGCGAGATATGGGGCGCTAAAGTTGACAAAATATTTTTGAAAATTCGTAATATTTAGAAAACAACTAAATGTATTGGTCTCAAAATTGGTACACTATGGTTTTTAATGGTAATAAGCATGATATTGCCTTAATTTTTAATAATACTTCTAGATGGCGCTGGTTACACAGTTAAAATTTGATAGATCAGCGGTATTTTTTTCCCCCTGTATAATGTGCATTTTATTACAAAATAATAAAAACTGCATCATTTTGGAACAAAAAAGGTATACTTGTTCAATTCCCATATTTTAAGTCGTTTTCAAGATATTGCTATTTTAATACTGCTTGCCACACCGGCATTTAAAAATTATTACCTAAATAAAACATTCGTTGTTCAAAGAATACAATTTAATTGGAAAAAGAAAAGAAAAAAAACAATAATTACATTTATTTCATTAAATGTTGAAAGTGACCACCGTTTACTTCAATACATTTTCGTAAACTTTTTTGTAAATGTTGTCTTACTTTAAAAAACATCGCGTTGCCATTTTTTAAAGTATTTGCGGCTTCATGAATTTTTGCTAATAGTTCGTTTTGGTTATGAATTTCACTATTGTAGACTAACGATTTTAGATATCCCCATACATAAAAGTCCAAAGGATTAAATTCTGGGCAACGAGGCGGCCAAGGAAACTCACTGCCCCGTCCAATCCAACGATGCGGAAAATTGTTATTTAAATGCTCCCGGACTATAGGTGGATAATGTGGGGGAGCACCGTCCTGCATAAACCACATATCCTGCCTTACAATTAAAGGAACTTCATCAAGTAAAATGCCTAAATCATTTTGCAAAAATTCTAAATAATTTACCGCATTTAATCTGTTAGGGAGTTCAAATGGACCAATGAAATTATCGCCAATGATTCCACACCAGATGTTGATTGAAAACTCATGCTGAAAATGAGTTTCTTTATATTGATGAGGATTAGCAAAATCGTAATAGTGGTTATTTCTCCAATTAAATACTCCTCTGCGTGTGAATGTAGCCTCGTCCGTAAACAGTACCTTTTTTAAAAATATTGGATCTTGATTGATCTTACCGAGCATTGATTGACAAAATTGTAGTCTCCTTGGTAAGTCATTGGGTAATAAATTTTGTACAGGCGTGAAATGATATGGGTACAATTTTTCTGTATGTAAAATTCTTGACACACTTGATTTACTTACACCAGTAGCTGCCTGCAAGCGCCGAGTACTCAATTCAGGATTTTCTATCATTCTTGTTAAAATTTCATCTTCCATATCAGCTGTAATTATTTTAGGTCGACCACCAGAATTTTTCTTACGAAAAGAGCCGCTTTCACCTAAATTGGAGTACAATCTTTGAAATTTTTTACGACTGGGTACAATTCGGTTTGGATATAACTGCACGTATCGTCTAACTGCAGCACATGCATTATAATTTACTTGTGCATAAACACAAATCATGTCCCTTAGTTCATTATTTGTAAATTCATTGCCTCTAGGCATTTTTAATGAAAGCCGTATTTTTAGTTCAGAAGTTAAAAACAAAGTAATGACAACTTTTAGCTTTTAACTAGTAAATTAATGACAGTTCTTTTAATAGTCACAGCCCTCTTTAAAATATTCTAGTAATTAAGTTGCAGTGTAATGATATGCACTGCAATATTAAAATAGCAATATCTTGAAAACGACTTAAAATATGGGAATTGAACAAGTATACCTTTTTTGTTTCAAAATGATGCAGTTTTTATTATTTTGTAATAAAATGCACATTATACAGGGGGAAAAAAATACCGCTGATCTATCAAATTTTAACTGTGTAACCAGCGCCATCTAAAAGTATTATTAAAAATTAAGGCAATATCATGCTTATTACCATTAAAAACCATAGTGTACCAATTTTGAGACCAATACATTTAGTTGTTTTCTAAATATTACGAATTTTCAAAAATATTTTGTCAACTTTAACGCCCCATATCTCGCTTACTATTAACATTTTACTAGTGCATGTTTGTATCAAACGACTTATTTTTATTACCCCTTTCTACAGTTCTTATATTGTTCATTAGTTATGGGACACCCTGTATATACCTGCTAACTAATCACCAAAATATTCAAAGATGGCTTTAAAATGTCTAAAAAATTAATTACTATCACGTAAATATCATTTTGAAAAAATATGGGCGTAATAAATAAAACATTTTTTTAAATCCCGGAAAATCAACTTTTCTGACATACGACATATTGAAGTAACGGCGACGTTATAATAGTATTAAATATACAATCGGACAATTGCGGAACTAGCCAAACGTTACACCCAAGCTCAATCGCTGAAGAGATGGGATGGAATCAAACGATGCAGTCTTGCCAGGATCACCCTGAGAAGCTGGCGACGAAGAAATATTTGACGATGTCCAGGAAAATCTACGTTTAACAGTAAGATTTCTGACTGGCCACTGTCAACTAAGGAAACACCTCCATACTATGAGGCTAGTGGACACACCTCTATGCAGGATGTGTGAACAGGAAGATGAAACTGTCAGGCATGTCTTATTCGAGTGTTCAGAACTATCATCAATAAAACAGTGTGTGTTCGGTGAGTCTTGGCCTACACCTGTCGATATAAAGGAGATGTCTCCTAGTGACCTAGTGCCTTCCTGGAAAGGACAGGATGGACGATGACCTAGGAGGACAGCTCCTCGGGAGGATGTACAATGGGTCACATGTGGCCCAAGTGCTGTGAGCCTACACTCACCCTCCATACTCTACAGATACAGATACAAATAATTCTAACTATATCTTTTACTTGAACTATAATTTTACATCAAAACCTAAACTTTCAAGAATAATTAAATATTTGTTATGCACGGAAAAATCACTAAAACAAAAATGAGAATAGGTTGCTTCAGCATTAAACAGAAACTTATTCTTCCATGCGATGATTTTTAAGTTTTTTCTGTTTTAAAAACTGGTCATATATGAGTACGGAAGGTGCTAATCGTTCGAGGCCGACTTCGTTTACCCTAACAACTCCGGAAATGGTTAATAAAGTCCGTGCCTTTGTTAATAGCAATTTCCGATTGAAAGTGTGTTAGTGATAGCTTTTTTAAACCCCATTTATTTGGTTGGGCTTTTGGTTACGTATTTTCATTTATAAAAATAGTTTTGATATTTTAAAAAAGACAAAAATGTGTCAGAAACTGTTGGACAAAATTGCAAGTCTGTAATTCATTTCCAGATTTATTTCGATGCATTGAAACTATTCCAAATCACTCTCTGCTACACTCTAGAGTTTTTTTTACGATCGTTTTTTTTGTGCACTTGATGGAATAGATCCACAACATTAATGAAATCAGCAAGGAAGTACATACGAAACCAATAAAATACACTCACCGGCACGAAAAACGGAGCAGTTGAATTTTTTTAAACAAACTT
>CAJUYH010010745.1:0-11848 GCA_910591685.1 Galerucella tenella
AACAAAAATAATTATCTTTATTAACTTGCGACTCATTGTCATTGTGTAAAAGTAACGTCCGCTTACTGGATATTGAGGAAGAGGAGTTTTTATCGCGATAAAGAAGGATGCACCTTTTTTATCGATGTCAAAGTGACAATAACATTTCCAGGTATATCAGAGTTAATGGAGTTAATTTATCTCTGATATTTATCAGAGATAAATTAACTCCAATGTTAAAATGTCATATACCTGGAAATGTTATTGTCACTTTGACATCGATAAAAAAGGTGCATCCTTCTTTATCGCGATAAAAACTCCTCTTCCTCAATATCCAGTAAGCGGACGTTACTTTCACACAATGACAATGAGTCGCAAGTTTGGTTAATAAAGATAATTATTGTTGTTGTTCATCCATATATTCTGTCGTTAATTTATCTTGCCAAAAAAACACTCAAGGTTTTCTTTTATCAGATAAATTTCTCTTTGACTCAAAGTTTTGCCAATCACTAAATTTGCTCGAAAAACTGATATACACTGATATACACCTTCGGTGTAGCGATTTTATCATGTCAGTTTTTCTCGTAAAATTAGTGATTGGCAAAACTGTTTCGTTGCAAAGAGAAATTTATCCGATAAAAAAAAGCTCTTGTGTTTTTACTGTTGAAAATTAATTGAACGTCTAACTGACAACTGGATTAAAAATGTCGCGAAGATTTGGTATTGCATCTTACGATTCAATTAATTTACCAATTGTACTTTTCACAACTATAGTTTTAAATAAAAATGAATAATATTTAATTAAAACTAAGTTTGTATTGAGAATTATTGAACGTCAGATTGACAATCAAAACGTCAGATTGACAATCAATTTTTTGATATCTACAAAGTGAAAAATTATCTTATCGAATAATCCTCGGGTATTGATAAATACTCAAGATTTTGTCATGGGGAATGCTTCAAGCGTGTTGTGTTTTGGGTATGTCGTTTATTTTATTCGCCATTTTGACAAAAAGTTAACCTTAAATTTAATAAATTGAATCATCAGGATTGTATTCAGCTAAATTTGAAAAGGGTATGAAATTAATAGTAGCCTGCAGCTTCATTTTCCAACTGAAAATACTGGAGAAGTTTCAAAATGCTGTTTAGGCGTGTATCTAGGCCTATTTTTGTATTCTTTGAATGAATAAGATGAATAGGGCATGTCCACGACAGTTGACAATACTTTGGTGGTAAGACAATAAACAATAGACATTATGAAAAATTATCTAACAACAAACAACTATTAACCTATATTATTAAATATGCTAGCTCAACAATTAAAATAACTTTAAAAGTACACTGAAGCAAAGCCAACTAAACTCAAACACGATCTATCATTATAAATCAGCATAACCTCACTATTAAGTCTGAACGCTGGTCTGAACGCTAGTTTGTGACGTCACGTATGGACATGCCCTTTATTCACTTTTCATAAATAATAATTGACCGTAAACCACAAAGTACAGACCTGACGAGAACCGTCAGTGGGACAGTAAAAAAGACGTAAGACACATTGCCAATACCAAAGATACGTCTGTATCTAATTTTGGATTCTATAATTTCTCCCGCTTGAGCGTATCGTAAACATCAACTAGTCAAATTTTTGGGAGTCAAAGATTAGGGATAACGTTTGTGATACATTTAAACGGTTCATTATTATGATATTTCAATTAAGATTTATCACAGCCCTGCCTTTTTTCCATTTCTTTCAACGTATTGTGTAAGAAAGACATTAACAATCGATGACGTACACCAAAAAGGTTATTATATGAACTCTAGTATTTGTCTTTTTGTGTCCTAATTATGTCAAAACGAAATATCTTGGAACGTAGTGTACAATTTTTGTTGTTCCAGACAAACAACGTCGTGATATGGTCTTTTTGAATCTTCTAGATGCAGACGTCTCATTTTTTATATTCGAGAAAGGAGTTGGATCTACGTAACGATTCATTCAAAACTTGACATCGTGGTGAAGTATCTAGAACGTAATTTCCTGCTATTTGTCTCTCTGTGAATGTGTATGAGTGCTTCACCGAGCAAAACATCCAATCTTGTTGACAAGTATTTTGAGATTTCTTGTACACGTACACGTTGAGTTGATCCATCTTATGCCGGTGTGTGAAACGTCACAACATTTTCACAGGCATTCATTCACTTCCACTTGTCTGTATAAAATGGATTTTTCGTAAGCGATTTTTCACCGACTTCTTGAGAAGTTACACAGCTAAAACTTTAAGAAGACTCTTACATTTCTCAGAAGTTTCATACAAACTTCAGCTTAATATACCTACATGGCGTCGTGAATCTAATGATATCCATTGGAAAAGTAGCCTCGAGAGTTGTTTTTTTGAAAAAGACTTGTTTAAAGTTTTAGCTGCATCAACCATAATGATTAACACCCAAGTAGCAATCTAAATTCTATAAGGTTTGTATAAACAGCTACAATATAAATCTTATAGGATACTGAAGTTCTTATAACGGTCTACAAAACACTTAAATAATCCTTATACAACTGAAAAGGGCCCATTTTTATACAACTGTTTGGTATAACAGTTCTATTAAAAATTTATACAACTCTCATATGACTGTTTAACTCACATTTATACAACTCTTAATCGACTGTTTTATAATCATTTATACAGCTACTATAAAATGATTTGATAGTGTGTCATGTAGTCACATCTATAAAATGGGATTAGAGCGACACTATGAAAGTCTCACAAAATGGTTGTATAATGCAATATATTTTTTTATAATGCTGTTATTTCGAGCACAATAGAAACATTTTGTCATCTAGCAGTTTATGAAAGCATTTCATTATTCAGTTAAGAATGTCAGAACCAAATTTCAATTTGAACGTTTTATTTGTAGAAATTGGTAGAAACGACTTGGGCCGCTTGGGCGGACATCGATAGTAAAAATTATAATTTCATTTGAATGGTTTAATAGCACAAATTTTGATGCGCCGCAAATTTTATTGATAGATTATAGGTATTTTCACAAAACTGACAAATGTCGTTGTCAGGTGTATCAAGAAAATCTGTTTGGAAAAGGCGGCAATCTGACCAATCACTAAGCAGCAGAAATGCCTGATTAAATTCAAACTATCCGTCTCACTTTAAAAACAAGGTATAAGAATGGGATCCAGTGGAGTGCACGCTCGAGGAATGGTTTTATTAAAGTTGGCGCTTTTTTGCTGATTTCGGAAATGTTGATAAGACGCGTTTCTTTTAAATTTCCTTGTGATATAATTATTTTTTCTAATATGTCTAAATAATTCTTGTAATTTTGTGCATTGATTAACAATTCCAAAGATAAATCTTCGGAAAACCTGTTGGAAAACTTATGATTTTATTCTGATAACGCAGGTAATTCATTTTTGGAACTTTAGTTCTTTACGTCAGGTTAGGTTAGAGCGACCGGAGGTCGCGACGCGAAAGATCTGACCGTTACGTTACGTTACGTTATGTTACGTTGCTTCGTTATGTGCCTTACTTGCGTGCGTGTGCTCTCTCCTGAGTATCTCTCTCGTTTACGAAGCAGCGATTCATATGCTTCGGCCAGGAATCGAACCCGGGCCGCCCGCGTGGAAGGCGAGCATTCTACCACTGAACCACCGATGCTACATTGAAATTCTATGCAAATTCTATTCGCAGTGCTGGTGATCTACTTCAATTTGTTCGGATAAATTTTTACTATTATTTCTATAATTTTTTTTGCGCGATTGATCTTTTTTGTTCATTTACAGCATCGGTTGTCAGGACGGTAGGTTGTGTTTACTGGTTTATAAGTTTAACACGTCGGTAAATGATTTAATTACCGTTCAGACGTCGAAAAGTAATGAATAGCACATAAAAACAATTTTACCAAAATGCAAAATATATTTTAAACTGATCGAGAAGTATGAATGTCACTTTTGACATTTTTTTCATTTCGAAGTAATTTAAATTATTTTATTCGGAATTTATTTCAATACGATCGCGAAAAAAATGGTGTAAGCATCTCGAACGATAAGGGTAATTATAACGTTTGCATGTTGATTTCTCTCGTAAAATTGGACAAAATGATATGAGGATTGAGGGGTCTAGCACATTTACTTTTCGAAATACAGGGTGTTGAAATTTTGAAAACTTGAATGTTTCAATTCGATAACTTTAAAATGGATGGATAAATTGATTCGACATTTGGCAGGTTGTTTTTATATGTAAAAGGGCATATTTTGATGGAAATAATAGTTTGTGCAACTAGTGTCGATATGATGGCCATATCGCACGAGTGCTCAATCGTTCAAGTGCGATATGGATAATCCACACGAGTCGAAAAGCATATTTTTTCTACGACCCACTTAAGAAAAAATCTAGAAAATAAAAATTTCTATAAACTGTAATATAACTTCAAATTGAAAATTTAACAATTCAATATTATGTTTCCACTAATTTTTTTGTGGTAAACGTACAGTCTACCGCGCGAGAGTCTGGTTTGCTTACTACTCGACCACCGAGGAATATGCAAATTGTTTATCTATAACGTCAGATGTATTACATAATTTTTGCTTTAAAGGAACCAAAGTTCCTACCGTGTGTTCCGCAACAAGTTCTACCATTTTGATGTATTACTCAACCTTTTTTTGTGGTGCGATTTGTTATTTATTGATTAAATTTCATAATTATTCTGTAATATTTGAATATATTCTTTTATGCATTAATGTCAGATAGTCAAGCAGCCATTAAAGCACTAAGCTCTTGTGTAATCAGTTCTAAAATGGTGTGGGAATGCCTAGACAAACTCGATGAACTAGGCTCGAGAACAATATAGTCACCTTAATATGAATTCCAGGACACACTAGAGTAGAAGGGCATAAAATATCAGATGAACTAGCGAAGGGGAGGACTAAAATACCTTTTTGGGGGCCTGAACCCTTTTGCGGAATCGGCCCCAATGTAATATTGGATGAAATAGGTAAAGAAGAAGAGAAGATCTGATCATTGGAAAGATCTAGTAGGGCTTATACAATCGAAGACTCTTCTGGGTGACACAACCTTTTAAGATCAAATGAATGCATGAGTCAAAGTAAAACTGCGCTAAGAGTTTTAACAGGGATCCTAACGGGACATTGTCGCCTGAAAAGGCACCTGAAAAAGCTCAAAATAGTGGAGGAAGAAGAATGCGGATTTTTTGGCATGGGAGAAAAAGCCTCTATCCATATACTTTCCAACTGCACAGCACTTCAGAATCCTATAGCACAGCACCTGGGAGATTACTGGATAGAAGAGGAACATTTACCTGAGTTGAAACCTGCATATATCCTGAAATTCCTAAGGGAGCTACTAGTTTCTAAACTGAGTAGAAGTAAGGGGGCACAATAGATCTTTCAGGTCTCAGTGAATGTCACCCCAAAATACATACATACATACATGGATTAATGTGAATAAGTTTATCTTAAAATCCACATCCATATTGAATTCTTTGAACACATTTCCGTCTTTCTGTACATTTTTCAACTTACAATGTTACGAAATCTTATCTCACAAATAAGATTTTATGGAATTGAACTTCTAAAATTCTTTATATCAACCTGAGAATCGATACCTTGGCATTTGGAAATGAATTTTTAAAACAAAGAAATATCTGCAGTATGAAAGCTTACAATTTGGATGAAAGTTCTTGAACTGACTGTTTTATTTCTGTCGTCGAAAAATTGTGCTGATGGCGCCGTCCTTCCTTCGTAAGTATTCTCAGACAAGTCGAAATAATTGAAATACTTATTTGTTTGTTTACTTAATCCGTTTATAAGTTTTTTGCTGATGAATAATCACCTTAACTTTTTGAAATTTGGGAAAGGTTCATTTGTTTTTGTTTTTATTTCAGTCGGCAGTCCTCAAGACTGCCTATTTGCTTTTTTTAAGTTATTCTACTTATTTCTGGTGTGATGCCTTTTGGCCGAAATATTAATTTATTAGAATTTATGGAAATATGAGGTGGATGCCGAAGTAAGTAGTTTCACTTTATTTAATATAATGATATGGAAAGTAATATCATACATCACATACACCGTACAAGGGTTATTTCAGTATAAAAATTTAATAATAAAAACTATTTAAAAAAAGGTTCTGGTCGCGACCCTCGGAATTTTATGTTAATTTTAGATTTGTTTGGAAGCTTCTCTTAAATAAAGCAGATAAGAACAAAAATTTCGCTGGATCATCCAGTAATTACTTCAAAAATCACGATTTTATTTCAAAAAACTGTACTTTTTCAAGACTTATTCCTGCTATTTCACGATAAATATTTTCACTTCAAACAGTAAAGGTTATTATCTTGAACTAAATGTCAGTATGTTTCACACAAAGAACCGGAAGAAAATACTTAAATTTTGCCAATTTTCAGAAATAGTCGTAAGCATAAATATTTTCGTTTGACACTTGAACTTATAAAATTACACACTAAAATCTTATGTCAGAGCTTATGTCTAGATATCCTAGGTTCACAAATTAGGATCAGGTGATACTTCCTATTGGCGTTGTCAAAGGTTCTTAATTTTCTTTCAGCTGAATACATTGTGATAGATTACATAAATATATCACAATATAAAATTATTTGCATTTATAATCATGAATATTTACACTCTGAAAAAGATTTTCTTGAATAAAAGAAAATTTTTTTAGGATAAACAAATCTGAAGTTTGAATAGAGTCAACCAAACAGAGGTGTTAAGTTAAAATTTCGGTTTGTTTAAAATTTCAAACAAGAGTTTGGTATCATTCAAACTAATGGTAGTGTTATATAAACATTCAGGTGATTAGATTTAAGGAAATTATATCTCCAATCCAAACTCCAAGCTGTTTACTTCAAACAATTAATATTTTAATATAAACAATTGATTTCTTTAAAACGCTATGACCATCTCTTGTTTTGATTCTTGAGTTGTTTATTTTAAACAACTACAAGTTTAAATGGAACAATACATTTTTTAAAAATTCAAAATAATTTCTTTTGTGCAAACTCGAGTTGTTTAGTTTAATTGATGTAAATCAAATAATCCTTTTATTATGTATTTTTATAATGAGTCATATTAAAGAGTGTTTGTGCAGCAACCAAATTCGAAAAGTCTAGATTACTGAAAAGGTAATTTAAGTGAAAATTCTTGCTATCTGTCCAAACATATTTATTGAAGAATTATATAACACAAACATAGAATCATTGATTTTGAGTACTACTACTACTTGTAAACACGTGTCGAAATATACAAAACTTAAAAAGTACCTACATACATATAGACGAATTCAAGGATTAATCTATGTAGACAACTAACCCGGTTAGTTTTGTACTGGGATACTATAAGTGCCACTCAAATCACAAATATATACATAGCAGCAAAGCACTCCCTTAGGTGGGACAATTCACACACATCCACTAAATCCATAACTTGGCCACAGGTTAATGATGAGATCTTTTTTAATCTGTGACTTGGCAGTAAATGTTCAATTTTAAAATATATCCGTTGTATGCATACAAATCCATACAAAACATCATAATATAAATAAATTGAACTTTTAACGGGTTTTGTCTCTGATCGTATGCATACAATACCTACGGTCCACGATATAAACACACCGAGTACAGAGACAAGGGCCGAGTACCCACTTACTTATTATCTGCAGTCCAACTACTACTATGACGAAACGAGAGGGGTGAGGTTTTCACGTTTCAATGCTCGTGATTGGGTGTTTAATTTCTTTAAAACAAAGAATTTAGAAATGTTTTTTAATTTCAAAGAAATATATTCTTTGAACCAATTATATGCAACAATGTAAAATAACATTATGGTATCTATACTTTCAAAGCAATGATTCATTATCTATAAGAATTTTATATTTTGATTTAAACAAATTTATATATTTCCAACAAATATATCCTTAATATTTAATAATTGCCATATTTGAAACAAATAAATGTGAACTTTAATTTCAAACAATTCATAATCTATATTTAAACAGTTCAAATTTCTTCATTAAACACCTATTGCTTTGAGTTAAACAACATTTGTTATTATTATAAAATTTTTATTAAATAAATGTGATTGTTCAATTCAAACCAACCGGTTTCAGCGTAAATGAATATTCTTTAAGTTAAATAATTGCAATATTTGGAAGAAAGTTATCCAAATAATAATTGCAAACAATTTATAATTTAAATTCAAACAATTTGAATTTTTTAATTGAACACTCAATTCTTTTGCATTTATTAAAAATTTTTAATTCTAAACAAATCACTTTCAAACAAATACGTTTACTTCAACCAAACAATCCTTTTTCAGAGTGTATATAATAGTTAGGTTAACAATTTTTTTCTTATTCTCTTGCTCCGTATTTAATGATATTTTAGTTACACTTTGATCTGTGTCAGTTGGTCGGAAGCGGTATGTGTTGAATTATGAAAATTTTTTTGCCATGAAGTCTGTCAATTTGCGGTGAAGAGATATATTCCACATGAATGCCCGCCATATCAATGAATCAATACAGATCTTTGAATTATAAAATCCATTGATAAGCATACTGACTTCCCTTTCCCTTTTTGGAAAACATCATATGGAATAAAAATCAATTTATATTCATGTCTATCTATATACATTACATGTTTATTCCCTTCCCCTTCTCAAAAAGGTGTCTAATAATTTGTATCCCACATGAATGAGGTTTTTCGATCTTTTCATGAAAACCATATTTTCCCATTTATTCAAGTAAACATTTGTCGAATTTGGAATAATAGCAATATAAATATAAAATATGGCTAAATTTGTATAGAACAATCCACTGGAACTGTGTTCTTGCGATTATTTTGAAAACACTCCTTTTTTATTATCAGTTCGTGATATGACAAATATTTATATAAGTACCTACTTATCGGGACATTTGACGTTAATTTTCAACTAGAAGTCCCAAAAGTATACATAATTCTTTATTTTTACTCTAACGTCATAAAATATACGTACCAAGTTAGTGCCTGTAGAACATATAATATTACGTCTAAAAACTACATTTTCAATACATACATTTTAGATCATAAATAGTGAATACATATGGGTGTTATATCAAAAAAGATAAATCTAAAATCATGGTAGCTACGGAAATGAAAGCTGGCAACATTGCCCATTCACCACTCTTTCTTAAATCTGTGACCATCGGATATCATTGTCAAAAATTGTCAAATATTGAAAAAAATGGCGGATTTTTGGTACTTTCAATTGCGATTTTCTCTTCCAAAAGTGGATCATCCAAGAATTTTTTTTACTAAAACGTTTTATAGTAATAGGGCTTTCAAAAAACAATCATTGCAAAATTCCGAGGGTCGCGAACCTTACCGGACCCGAAAATTTCTCTAATCAACAAAATTAAATGAATCAAACTAGAGAAGGCAGTTTGAATTTTATTATGTAACTTATACATTTGAAACATAAAAATAAATTAAACTTTGAATTATACTTAACAAAATGAAATTTAAACAAATCACCTGAAATATATTTAAACTTCAAACCAAATTTTAAACAGGAATCTTGATAACTTCTCTCCGATTTATTAAAATCCTTTTCACATAATTTTAGAATTTTCAAAAGCTCCATAAATGTTTCTTGCCTAATAATAATTAATCTAAAAATGAAGAACCTGGAAAATGAAAATTATTAGTTAGATTATAAAATCTGACACTAGTATATATAGAAAGAGTACATGTATGAACATAGTTAACTAGGTGTGAGCCTAGATTTGTCAACTAGAATGGAAGAAAGGACCTTAGTAACAGAAATAAAAGTAAATGTCAAATAATTTCTTAAATTTGTTAAGTAAAAGATAAAAACAGCAATAAAGTATTGAGAGACATTAATAATAAATTCTCATATCAGAAAAAGATCATATATTATAATTAAACATTCAAGTCCAATAATAGAAATTAAAAAATCGTTAAATTAATTTGATTGGTTAGCTGATATAGAATAAACTTAAAACTAAGAGACACATGGTTGTTGATTAAGGAACAATTAAAATACTTTGCTATTGATTAAAAACGGGGAAGAGAGCGTCGAGTGGTTGAGAAAAAAACAGAATTGAAAAGCATAATTTTTCTCCATGTTAAAATAGTTGGAAAAATTAAGCTACGATATAGTAAAAATTGTGTCGCATTTAAGATGAAGACACTCCCATATTTTCGCTGTTTGAAGAATTACAGATTCGGATTTTTGTAGAGTCATACAGTTTGATGGGCCACATTTCTTGAAATAGTCAACTGAAATCTGAACTTTAAACTTAACCTACTACAATTTCACTAACAGGACCGCTTCTCGATATTTTGCTTCGCGTTAGAGATATCGAAAAATATTATTGAAAAAAGTTGTTCAGAATATTATGTTCACCCCACATACCAAATTTTATCACAAAATTCGCATTTTTAATTTTTTCATTTTTTGGTCAAAGTACCTATACAAAATAATTATTTATTATGATAATTATTGTGCCGTGGAAATTAAAATTTTGACACGGTGTCATGTGTTCAAATATTCTAGTGAAATAAACAGCACTTTCAAAGGAATATTGATCAAATTAATCAATATCTTGTAATAATAAATGTGGGTGGGCAAAAAAATTTAAAAATTAAAAATGCTAATTTTGTTATGAATTTCGGTATGTGGGGTTGAAATGATATTTTGAACAACTTTTTCGGATATATTTTTTCGATATTTTTTACGCGAAGCAAAATATCGAAAAGTGACCCCGTTTGTGAAATCGTAGTAGGCTGAGATTAAAGTTCAGATTTCAGTTGATTAACTTGAAAGATGTGGCCCATCAACATGTATGACTCTGCGCAAAAATTCAAATCTGTAATCTTTCGAACAGCGAAAATGTGGGGGTGTCTTCATCTTAAATGCGACACACTGTATAATAAATTTGTGTTACTAACCTTTGTAACAAGTTCCTGCTAAAAACCGATAGTAAATATCCACCGTGAATATTAAAATCGTCAAATAAACCATAAGTGAAAACTCTAAGAGGCCATTTATACTGAAAATTCTTTAAAGCTGACGACGAAACCGGAGTGAAGCCATCTCAACGAGGGACTTCAAGGCCAGAACGGTCTAAAATATAGAAAGAAGTAATTATTCAATCTCCAAAAAGTAGTAGAAGACAAAATGTATTTCATAAACTATGAACTAAATCATCAAACTTACGTTTGTGTGCATAAATAAAAAAATTGATATTTATTTCTCCTCGTTACGATCGTGGAATCGTCCATTTTATTGGAAACATAATTATGTTGTTTAACCTTTAACGTATAAGCAACTTTTCTATGGTTTAAAAGTACATGTGAGTAAAAAGAGTGTGTAAAAATAGTTGCATGAGCTATTGTTTAACCAAATGATTCTTATTTTCTATATTGTTATCGAAATTATATGTGTAAGTATGTATTTATGTAGCACTATATTATTATGTAGGATATATAATAGATTATATATTTATAATATCAGTTTACAATAGAAAGAATTTCAGTGAAAGATGATATAAAATTACGATAAGTATGGTGCTTGAATATGAATTCTTTATTATTTATATATTTAAAAGTTACACTTCACCAGATTTTAAATAAAATTTCACACCCAAAAAAAATGTACTGATATCTGTGACAACGAAGTTATAAAAAATAAGTGACAGTGAACTTTTCTCCATGGATATCAAAGTTTTGTTGTGTTTTTCAATTATTATTATCCATTACTTGAATGATAGCCATATCTAATAAATGTAATTTTGTAATCAAATTTTATCATTCAAAACACTAAAAA
>CAJUYH010010746.1:0-11846 GCA_910591685.1 Galerucella tenella
AATCACCGGAAAATGGTTAGCATATCGGAGCAAGCGATAATTGACACAAACGCATACCGTTCGGAGAAGCTTCAGGTTTTGAAAGAGCAGCGTGTCGAGCTAAGGAAGCAAAATAACCTGCTAAAAAATATTTCAACTTCTCTTCCTAGCTTGGTAGATACCATAAGAGAGTTTTTGTAAGCTCTGTTATATGTTTGTTATTTTTAAGTTGTTTATATGTTTGTTCTATTTTAAGTTGAGTTGTTTATATTTTCGTTCTATTTCAAGTGGTTTGTATTTTCTTCTGTACTATCCAGAAAAAAAACTGAATTAAATATCCTGAGCATTAAAATAAACAATAAATAATGTATTGAATTGTTTTTATTAAATGTCCCATCTATTCAATACATGCACTGGGAAAAACCCAATTAAAGAGCTGGGAAAACAAATGACACAATGATGATCTCAATAGCTAAATATCAAATAAATATTAATTAATAAAATGAATAACTATTATATTTTGTTGTAAACGCCTGGCTGCTGCCAGATCTGGATTGGCTGTTGGTCGTGCATTTATGACAACATTAGCAACATACATGCCATAATCTGGTTCTATAGGATGGGGTTCAGCTGGTAATGGTATGTTGTTCTCTATACACATATTGTGTGAAATGGAGCATGCATTAACAATTTTTCCAGCCATCGTAGGATGGTAGTGCAGTGTTCTGTATCTTAAAAGACACCGGAATCGATTTTTCAGTACCCCATTACATCGTTCTATTAAGGATCTGATACTACACAGCCTGTCATTAAACAGCTGCTCCCCTGGATTTACTGGATTTGGCAGTGGTGTCAACAGCCACGGACGTGTGGGATATCCTGAAAACAAAAGACTTCAAAATGATGCTCTTTGGTTGGGGAGTATTCTTTATTGTTACTATCTGAGTATTTCAATTTATGTATACTACTTAAACTGCTTATTTTCCTAATATATAAAAGATACATAAGAAGAGAGGTAAGAATGTGTATTTTTACATAAATGGTCCTTGCAATGTAGATATAACATAGTAGTATAACATAATAGTATACCTATTGGTAGTATCGCAATATTTTTCTTTCCTTACCTGAATCTCCTGGTAAAAAAAACACATTAGCAGGATTTCTCCGATAACATTGTTCCATGTACGTGGAGACAGGAGATTGTGCCCATATGAAGGCATCATGAGTCGATCCAGGAACCTGAAAATAAGAATTTGATTTATAAAATTAAATTATTTTTCTAGAATTATTTGCACTTGATTGGTGAAATGTTTACAAAGGTTGGTTATTACAGTTACCTGGTACGAAGTGCTTCCCTTTCTACTTGTGTTCTTGGAAAATTCACTTTCTGATTAAAAATCTCGGGTCTATTTAAGGCACTTGTCACTTCCATTATAGCTCTGCTTGTTGATGCTTGTCTTATTGCTATATAGTGATTAGTGCCAGTTATTTCTTGGTGGCTTCCACTGGCATAAAACCTTAACGCAGCCAATACCTGGTTATTTTATATAAGAAAAAATTGTTCAATACTTTTATATGCCTCAAAAATGTCTGATAGATTCTAGCCATCTGTTCTACTTACCCGTGTGGTTATAGAAAGATGCTCGGGATTTTGGAACCATAAATGGTGACACCATTTCGACCACCTCGGTTACCATATCCTTGGACAGCCTAAAAATTTGTACAAATTTCCTAGGAGACAATAAAAACGGGTCTGTTGGTTGGAGGACGTCTCGACCAATTTCAAGATCCTCAAATGCCTCCTGAACATAATTGTTCATTACATGATTCCAGTATGGTATATTGTTTTGATCCATTTTATAACAAAAAACACTCTATCACAAACTAATATCAACTTTCTTTTATTTAGGTTATGTTTTTCCACTATATCTTTCGTTTTCTCTTAGTTGAGACCAATAGAAATTTAAATTCTCTTAGGGAGATGTATTTCTATTAAGTTCCTGAGAGAAATCAATCAAGAATACAGTATTTTTAGTTTTAGGGAGCCACGCCTACTTTTACGTCACTTTCTCTCATTATTTCTACTCCCCGAAATTCAAGAATACGTGACCAGGGTTGGGAATGAGAGTCAAGGCTAGTCCCCGTGCATCCGGAATTGCGTCACCGCAAAATGTTGAAATAGTTTGAAGATTTTGCAAATTTCGTGACGCCAATCGTTGTCATTTGTCATCTAATTAGTTGTTTGTAACCTCAAAATTTAAGAAAAACAGTTCTTTATTACGATTATTCGATTTTAAGAATACTTTTCAACGACGAATTATCTCATTTTGGTGAGTGCCTAATTTATTTTTAATTATAATTTTTAAGCATCTCCGTTAATTGAAGCTGGCAGTTGTAATTAAAATGAGTGATTTTGAAGAAGAGATTAAATTCCATTCACAATCTCCATATTCTCAAAAACAAATTGAATACGAGATCGAGGTGGATGAATCATTACCAGAGCAGTAAGTTTGTTTGAAATCCCTACGTTTTTAATAATAATTGGAACTCCAATTTTAAATCAGTTGTATATGAAGTGGAGGAACTTTTGGCATCATTTGTCCAACTGCGACCTAGTACTTCTTCCTCATGCCTTCTAGCTTAAATATTAACCAGCTCTGCCTCTAAACACTGTTTTTTCTCCATACTCGGTTTTATATATACTTTGTTCAAATCAATGGTACATCCTGGCGGCCGATTCTCGAGCTGTGTGAATTGTTCACTTGTTAAATTATCATTCACATGAAATTTGTATAAATCGTATTCTCGACAAATCGACGAAGATTCACTTCACATGAAAGATTGGGTGAGAAGTTCACATGGGTTCTATCATGTGAACAAGAGCTCACTGCATGTGAAAACAGTATTTTAAAGGTTATGTCGAGCGTGTCTGATTTTGTGTCGTTGGGTTCTTTTTGTTTGAATACGCTTTATGTGTAATTTTGTGTAATTCGAAGCAAAATTTTAATTTTATAACAATCTTAAATAAAACGTAGACAGTAACTAGCAGTGTGTGTTTTGTGGTAACTAGTTCAAGACATGGATGAAGAGGAGCTTGCCATACTCTTGGCAATAAATGATTTGCAAGAGTTAGGAGACAATCTTCAGAATCCTCGAAGAAGATTTTAAGAAGAGGGAAGCCATTTGATGAACTATGTGAACGCCAATTCATTAAATATTTCAGGTTAGTCTAGTGCAGCCCTTTTATTTATATTTCGCGAAACTGAGTAGCTACTTCAAAAACAACGTGGTTTAAAAAAGATTGTGGAGTAATAGGTTCATACTCTTTCAACTTCAATTTGAAAGATATTTTGTTTTTGTGATTGAATATATTCAAAGTTTACAACTTCATAGAATATAAGGAGAATGAGAATAAAATAATGTTGATAAAAGACCAAAAAAATATTTAAGATGAGGTAAAAATGCTTTGTGATCTAGATTTTTTTTATAGGTTAAGCAAAGAGTTGGCAAGAGCATTAATAGAATGAGTGTCACCCTTTATTCCTCCACCAACTAGACCAACTGCTTTGTCGGTAGAAGTAAAAGTTTTGGTAGCTTTAAAATTTTATGGTTATGGAAGCTACCAGGAAATCACTGGAACAAATATGTATACTGGGGTTAGCCAATCAAGTGTATGTAGGGCTATCGAAGAAGTAACCAGTGCACTAAATAGGCCTGAAATATTTAATGAGTGGATAAAATTCACATCTAATTTAGAGGAGCTTCATGCAGTTAGAGGTAGGTAAATACATGTTAAAAAAATATATTAAACTAGTTAGTAATTATTTATAGCTTTAACTTTAATACAAATATATATTTTTAGAATGTATAGAAGATTTGGTATGCCAGGAGCAATAGGTTGTATTGACTGTACCCATGTTGCAGTTGTGCCTCCAAGAGATGATGAACACCCAGAAAACATATACGTTAATAGAAAAGGGTATCACTCTATAAATGTACAATTGGTAAGTTTCGGAAATAAGAGACAGATGATTAAGTCGCCACCAAATTTATAACTTTAACCAAATATACTTAATAAAAATCTCAACTGATTAGTTGAGTTAGATTACTTTTAGAGCTAGCACTAGCCTATGTCACTAAAATTTGTTGATTTATTGTAACACTGTTGTAGTTGAATTGGTAGAGATAGTCATATTATTTAAAATTGTTTCTTTTTTCATAACTGTTCTCCATTATAAAGAATATTATTTTTTTAGAGTTGTGATGAAATGTTAAAAATAATTCATGTAAATTCAAAATTCCCTGGTAACACACATGACGCCCATATATGGCGAAATTCTAATTTGTCTACTATTATGGAAAGAATGTATAGAACATATCCAGGCAACACTTTTTTCTTGTTAGGTGATTCAGGTAAAATGTTTATTATTTTCATATTTTGTAACAGTGGAGCATCCAAAATTAAAGTCATTTAAAATTATGTCATTATTTTCGGTATTTTCAAATCTGTTTAATATGTACTTCAATCGAATAAGGTATACCTAGCTAAAAAACAAATAACAAAAACTCCACTAAATTTAAATAAAAATCAGGATTGACAAGAAATTATTGATAGTTTATCTTCTGAAACTATTGTCGATTTCAATATTTTTATTTATATTTAGTGGAGTTTTTATTATGTTATGTATGTTTTAGCTATTATGAATAGATTTCATAAAGTAAAGGTAGAAACAATCATCATGACAAATGAAAAATATTAGGCTCCATTTTTGAATTGAAAATGAAAGGAAATAAATAGCTCTGCAGTCAGATATACAAAAAATATTGTAGTTGGTTTTTTAATAGTTTTTGGAATACATTTTTAGTATCCATAAAAGTTAAGTTTAAAAGTTCTTGTGAAGGACTAATTGCATCTATTATTAGTTTCTCAAAATGACCATTTGCTTCTTCCATTTTTCAATTAGATTTTAATTTATAACATTGAACTGTGCTTTTCAGGGTATCCCTTGAGACCTTGGTTAATGACGCCACTAAGAGCAATTCCTGAACCAGGGACACCAGAAGAAAGATTTCAAAATGTGCACAAGAGAGCGAGGAATACCATTGAACGCTTGAATGGCGTTTTCAAATGCAGATTTAGATTCCTTTTATAAGACCGAGTATTGCATTATAACCCGATAAAAGCATCACAAATAATAAATGCATGTTGTGTATACTGTAACTATTGTTAATGTGATGACCCATATTTTTAATCCCTTTGAAGGAAAAAGGCACCCAATGACGTGCACAAAATTGTTTTATAAATTCGAATAGTGTGAAAAATTGCTTTTCAAATGTAATTCAAATTAATATAGTGGATTAAAATTAACCTGCATAAAAAATGTAATACAATTCAAGGTCATCACATTGACATTAGTTACACTATACTACACAACATATGTGTCAATCGAAATATTCCAATGCCAGAAATGGAAAAAAATAATTTTTAAGCTTTAGATGTGGGTAATGGAATAATTGTTGAAACAAATGACAGAAACAATGATTTAGTTCAAGGGAGATTGTTACAAACAAATATCATTAACAATCATTTCAGAAACTAATATTGTTTATGTATATATAATATAAACAGGGTTTTTTCAACCTATATGCATTAACTTAGGGAATGGTAGCTTATGATGAATAATGATCAATATTGAAAAAAAAAGTTAGTAAAATATTTTTATTCACGAAAATAAACTACTAAACATAAAAAAAATATTCTCAAACTGTAAATTTAAAATTAGGAAATGGTAGAGAGCCTAGGATGTACAATAACCAATAACGAAAAAAAAATTTAATGAAATATTTTTATTTACGGAGATACTCCAATAAGTTTATGCGTATACATTGAAAAACACCTTGTATATAATGTAAAATAAAAAATATATTTTTTGATGAAAACTTGTTTATTCAATTATACCTAAATGAAGAACACTTTTTAAAAAATAAAACAATTTAACAAAATTTAAACATTCATTTTAAATGAAGCACATAACGAACATAACTAAAATTCAAACAGTAAAGTAAAAAAAACTGGGGAATTTTTGATTAAAATAAACAAATTACTTTGTGGTTTCAAGCATTCTTCTTAATATTTCTCAAAAGAATCCTTAAGGCTGTTAAAATTTTTTTCTGGTTTTCGTTGTTTTGTACCATTGAATTAAGCTTTCTTCTGCAGTATATTTTTTTGAACTGCATAAATTTAATTTTCTTGTCATAATAGTTTGCCTTAACACGATTTTTACTCAATCGTGTTTACCAAATTTTGATTTAGTGTGAGTGCTGTTATGTGACGTCTGCTGACTGTTACCTTTTTCCTCTAAGGGGATTTGTAGTTTTATTCACAGATGCTGCTGTGGTTTCTCCTGGTGCTGGTTCATTTAATGCATACATGTGTTCTTCATATAAAGTTATTTTTATTATATAAAATAATGGTAAAAGTCTAGTAGCATACATCATGTTTAGTGTATAAACTGTTTATTTGACTGCTTGTTGATGCCTTATTGTCTGTGAGACTTAAATCCTCGTTCAAATCGTTCTGAAATTACAGTCCTGATTAATAAATATAAAATAAAATGTTATAAGCACAAAATAAATTCTCAAAATGTTGAGCTGAATTATTACATACCCCAAAATAAAAAGTTATAATGCTTTCTTCAATATTTTCCATTTTATATGTTGAACTAGGTTTTATTATTTCCAGGATTTCATTTTCATTTGGCGTCATGTCGTTTGGTGGCTCGCCACCTCCTGTTTGTCTCATAATTTTTTTTGTATCTGAAGCATTTTTTGCAATCCTTTTCAAATCTGTCCAAGTATGTAACGTTAAAATATATATGGGTTTGACTACTTTTCTCTGACTGACAAATAACACTACTCACCTTCCATATAGATAGGTAATAAAGCCAATAAAGCTCTATAAATTAAAATATCTGTTTCAATTACTTACTCTTCTCCATTGTTTCCAGTCTTTTTTAGCACTACCTGGCATTGCATTCAAATTTTCAGTTAACTGCATCCATAACTGTCGAGCTTTCTTGTGACTGAAAGACTCACTAAATTTACCGGAACATAGTTCACTATGATTTTTTAAATATTCGGTCATTATATTTTTTTGTGATTCTGTAACTGCGTTTTGCGTTTTGCTTTTGTATTTTGCTATGAAATAATTGCTTTGTGTTTTAAAAATTATAAATTGAAAGTAATCAAAATCATAAACACGATGTGAATCTAAATTGAAGGTAAATTTCTACAAATTTCAAAAGTGACATTAAATGTAGACCAAATATATCTTATAAGTTTGGCAACGTGGTTCGGAATGAACGTGCATTTACTTTCGCCGAGAATACAGCATTTATAGGTTGTGTGAATAGGTGTGTGAAGCGGATATTCGCATCACATGTCAATTCCATCGAAATTCGTGTGAAGTCAAGAATACGCGCCCTGATTGTGTTGTCGGTATGCGTCTTTTGGTCCACTTATGATTTAAGCTTAGTGTCTTCTCCTGGCTCACATGCCCTGAGAAGGTTCGACGAGTGCTCTGAAATACACTAAAAATAAACAATAAACACTGATGATTGAGTTACCACGCAGTCCTGGACAGGGGCTAAATCCTTGAAATTTTAGTATACGGATTTTGTTGTTTGAATTCAAATTGTTAACTTATTCAACATTGCTCGAATACAAAACTTATCAAGAATTGCCCCCCAGGCAGGCATGTAGTCAGGATTTGTGAATAATGGGTCTGTCTCTTAAAAAAATTCCATATAGCTTAGAAAAATTGAAATAAGTGGAAAAAAATAGTGGGATCCCCGGACCCCCCCTCGTACGCGCCTACCCCCAGGTCAGTTGATCTAGAATTGGTATTTGAAAATAAAAAAAAGTATATTGATGTACCTAGTTCAAGTGAATAGAGTTATCAGATAAATATATTCCAATTTGAGAAAAGTGTTAAGAAAATACGTACCTGAGAATTACTAATTGCAGCTTGATATGCTGATGATGGAAGTAACACATCTTCATAAATCTGGGTTTCTTCCAAGTGGTAAGTATGGTCAGTATACAAAACATCTTCGGTATTCACATTTAATTTATCTGCCTCCAAAATCACGACATATTGGGCTTCAGAGTCACCATCAAATGGATTACTTAGACCATAGACAGTTTTCTTGTTCAATAGATCTAATGTTAATTCTTTTACAAGATCAATTTTTTTCTCAAAAGTGCCTCCGCCAGTTTTAAACAGCTCTTCCTGTTCTTCTGTGGCCTCTTTTCTCACATTCCTTTTAATATTTTCGTAATACTTTCTCAACGTTTCCTTACTGCAAAGATGGACTTTACTACTTTGAGGAATTAAATGTATCAGCTATTTTTGTCCATGTAGCGTCTTTTTCTGCTTCTTACAAAGCATTAAGTGAATGTATTGGTTGAGTAGGCTTGGAAGGGAAACACTCATTAGTGTTTCTCCTTATTGATTATTTCTGTGTTGGATTAAGTCTTCTGTCATATTTTTTGTAGTCTTCTCGCATCGGGTCCATTATTGTATTGTAATTAGGCGATTGTCATGGTTGGTGATTCAGTCCCTGTAGCTGGCGGCTACTTTTTGAATTTCTTCCGTAACAAACGGAATGTGTAGGTCAGTATGAAGAGTTCTATTGCTGATATACCATGGTGAATCTACGATTGATCTGAGTGCCTGCGTGTCTAGCAGCCAGTACATGTGTCGAAACTTGATGTCCAACTGTCGACGTTTGGATTCGATGTGTGTCTTCGATTTAAGTTGTCGATCTTAGTGCAGCCCAAGGTACTTTGCTTTGGTTTTGACAGGAATAGGTATATTATTAATTGTTAGGGGTGGGCAGTTGCCATGTCGAGTTGTAAATGTAACTTGTACCGATTTGGTTTGGTTGACTTTTGTTCTCCATCTACTGTACTAGTCGTTGGGGAGATTAAGGTGTCGCTGGAGGTTTTCTGAGGCTCTATCTGGGTTTTCATCTACTGATAGTACTGCTACGTCCTCAGCAAAAGATGCTATAGTAGTGTTCACAAAATCATGCTAAAATGATAGCAGCTAATCTCAGACTTCTTGGAAAATTATTTTTGGTAATAAAAAATGCTAGTCCTTCAGTAAAAGGAATTAAAGGCCTAAGATGGTTCATCAATCATGCATATTACTGAAAAAAGTTGGAGACTATGTTAAATGTCTAATGATAACGCGTGAAGATAACGTATGTGTAAAGACTTTACAAAAGTTTTTGGATTTATTACGTATCAGTCATGGAATGACAGTTAACCAAAGTAAAACCAAAGTTATGGTTATAGGACCGAAACAAAAACATTTAAATATACAGTTAGATGGAATGAAAATTGAGCAAGTTAGAAGATATAAATACTTGGGAGTAGAAATAGAAGAAAATGGAACGCAGGAAGTCGAAATTACCAATAGAGTACAAAAAACGATGAAACTTTACCACACGATGAATTCGACATTTATAAATAAAAAAGAAATTTCCAAGAAAACAAAGTTAAATGTATTCAAAACAATTTACCGGCCAATATTAACATTCGGATGTGAATCCTGGGTATTAACAAAGAGACAAAAGAGTCGAATACAAGCAGTTGAGATGAAGTATCTTAGGCGAGTTAAAGGAGTCACAAAGAAAGATAAAATAAGAAATACGAAAATAAGAGAAAACCTTGAAATAGAATCAACACTCAAATTTATTGAAAAGAGACAATTAAGCTGGTGGGGACATTTACAAAGAATGAACGATACAAGACCAGTTAAAAAAGTATGGCAATCAAAAATACAAAAAAGAACGAAAAAAGGAAGACCAAAACAAACATGGGATGGCGTTATGGTAGGCATACTGCAAGAAAAAGGTAAAACATGGACAGAAGCAAAAACAATGGCAAGGGATAAAAAACAATGGGCTAAATTTGTACATGAATAAAATTCTATCTGGACCGGAGCATCGATGAAAAAATGGATATATATGTCTTAAGCATAATGCGATGTACCTAGTTGGAATAAGTATAATTGTAAAAGTATACCCTACACCATATACTATGGTAATTGGGTTTTTGATAATATATATATATATATATATATATATACGTATCAGTCAAAATAGTGATTTAACCAAGATATCAACGGAGACGAGTGTGAGATATCGAAGAATCAAAGTTGAAATTTCACCAACTACTTCTAAAATTAAGCAATTGATTTCATTCTTGGGAGAAGACATATACAAGTATTACACATCACTACAACGGTGTTATGACAAAGATTTTTATATATATATTTGTCTTAGTTAATTTTGTTATACATCATGGTTTTTAATGGAAAAAGGCCAGGTGATGTTCAAAGAACCGAAGTAGCAGAATATAAAACTGTAGCCACCATAGCAAATGAAGATTTTGGAAATTTTTCATCAAAAGAAAAAGTCCGCGCCGTCCAGTTTGCGAGATATATTGCTAGAGGAAAGCTGAATTGAAGTTCTTCTATTCTGTTATCTCGTAAAGTTAAAACTGCTATTGATTCATTGTTAAAATATAGAGAAATGGCAAACATAAACAAAGACAATAAATATTTATTTGCTGATCCGACTCGTGAAAATTCATTTTATGAAGCCAATATTGCTTTGAAAAAATATTGTAAGTCAAAGGGGTTTGCAGATGGCAAATCTACTACCACTAGGCTGAGAAAACATCTTGCAACATGTACAGCTACGTTACCAAAAGATACTCAGACAATCATTATTGACTTTATGGTACATGGGCAGGAAATACATAACAATATTTACAAACATAGAGATGCTTATATTGATATAACTGTTATGGGCCAAGTTTCAACAAATGCTTTTGGATTTTCTGATACCCCTTCACATCATGCTGTGCCACGCCAAAATCCCTCAGATGATGTGATACCAAAATGGGCTAATAGGACCAAAAAAGTATTGGCTACACAAGATATGCCAACGATTTTTGAAAATGGCCGAGATTCAATTTCACTTAATTTTGAAAATAACTCTCAAGATAATGAAGATATATTTTTACAAGGTCCATCATCTACTTCAAGAACTATCAAGGAAAAATGTACTTTAGATAACAATAGGCCACCATCGCAATCTTTTTATCATCTCAAGTGATGACAGTGATGATTTTTCAAAAGCTGGATATACTACACCTCCTGTTTCTAATGCTAAAAAAACGGGGTCAACTCCAGAAGGAAGCCTTTTCTGATTATTTAAATAATGGTCAATTACCTGATATACGTGAAATTCAGAACTGAAAATGTTCTCCAGCATTAAAGGATATCTCCTGTTCCCTGCTACACATTAAAAACTGGCTGAAAGCTGAAATCCAAAGGAATAAAAAAGGTATTTTTTACTTTAAATGTGATTTGTACATTCGATTGATATTTTTTCACTGCTAACATGAAAAAACCATTTATTTACCTCATTCGTATACTGAGAAGTAGTACATTATTAACCTAAGCAAATAATGGTTATTCAGGTAAATAATGAATTATTATTTACCTAAGTTAATAATGAACTATCCAGCAGACAAATGAGGTAAATAATAAGGTTTTCTCTTGTTAGTAGTACTATATGTATACTATACATACTAAATATTAATTTTTTTCCTAAATGGCCCTGTATATTGTTAAAGAAAGAGGGAGACTCCATTGATGGTTTAACATACATCCATTATAACGCGACAAATCGATGTCTAAAATTTTAGGGCTCGCGGCTAGACTCAAGTGGAGACGGGAGTGGTCCGTTCTCGAATTAAGCTAAAATTATTTCGATGTTTAAATGGGCGCC
>CAJUYH010010747.1:0-11846 GCA_910591685.1 Galerucella tenella
TAAAAGTGACAAAACCATAAACATTTCAGCATAAGTGTTTTAACATAGCATAATATGTGTGATTTAACATAATCTAACCCAACCAACATAAGTATTGTCTAACCTAAACACAATAAATATACCTAAAAAAATTAAACATTGTATTATTTGTTCACATAACTTACATCATAATTGGACTGGCAAAAATCAGTAAAGGTATTAAGCTCGGCATATTAAGTATATTTTTATGAATTATAAGGTTTCATCCTATTACTGTCTATTATACCTTCATAAGGGATTTGGGTGTTTTGAAAACCAATAATATCATTGACCACATACCTATCCTCAGACAGCACTTTTACCACTTCATAGGGTCCTCTAAACTTTGGTATTAGTTTCTTTGATTCTCCTGGGGTATTATCAAAATTGCTTATCATCACATACTGTCCTACTTTAAATTTTTGGCTTTCCTTATGCTTCGCATTGTAGTAATTCTCATTGGCCTTCTGTGTTTTTTCAATACTCTCCTCAGCATCTGATCTTAGCTTGCATAAGTCTCTGTCCTCCTCATTAATGGTCTCTAGAGCCTCCTTTAAACGATCCTTAATTTTCCCTATTTGATCTCTGCCAAATAGCAGTCTAGATGGGGTATTTCCTGTGGATCGATTGACTGTATTATTTATACAGAACTCTACCTCACGTATAGCAGAAACCCAATCAATCTGTTTTTCATCTACTATTTTACCTAATAACGGGGATAACAACCTATTTATGCGCTCAATCTGTCCATTTGCTCTGGGGCATCCAGTGGCTATCAGCACATGTTTGATATCGTATTCGGCCAAAAATTCCCTAAAACTGTGTGAAGTAAAGCACGATCCTCTATCAGATACAATCACTTTAGGTGTGCTATAATTTGAAAAATAATCTGTCAAGTGCCTGATGACTTCTTTTGTGTCAGTCGATTTGCACGGATAAAATTTGACAAATTTTGTAAACCCATCAATGATCTCAAATAAATGTTTATTACTGTACCTGGGCTTAAGTGGTCCATAGTGGTCTATATGTATGGTTTCAAACGGCAAGTTTCCTTTTGGTATGCTGTGCAAGTAACCTTCAGCTTTACCTCCCTTGGGGTTGAACTCAATGCATTTTAAGCAGTTGGCGATGTGATCTTTTATTTTGGTTTTCATCTTCGGGAACCAATATATTCTTGAAATGTTTTCAAATGTTTTGTCCAATGCAAAGTGTCCCATTTCATTGTGGTATTTGTGAATTATAGTAAACTCCATGCTCTCTGGTACATAAAAAAGAATATTGTTTTTGGCCTTCCTGTAAACTAATCCATTGCGTAGCTCATAAAAAGGGTTTTCTGAATTTTCAAGAGTTTCTTTTATTTTTACGATACTATCATCAGTGCTTTGTTTCACTGCAAGTGTTTGTTCAATAGTATTGCCTTCGAGGATCAGGATAGAATTTGCACGGCTCAATGCATCAACATGCTGCATTCGTTTGTTACCTCTATGTTCGATTGTGTAATTGTACTCCTGTAAGTAGAGGCACCATCTCATAATGCGGGGTATTATATCTTTCTTGGCCAGGGTTAACCTGAAGCTGTCACAATCCGTCACTATCTTGAATGGAATTCCTTGGAGGTAAACGTGAAATCTCTTTATGGAATAAATGATAGCTAGACACTCCAATTCATAACTGTGGTATTTGGATTCATATTCACTTGTTCGCTTGCTGAAATAACAGACGGGGTGAAACTGAGCATCTTTCTGTCTTTGCATTAATATTGAACCGAAACCTGTGGAACTGGCATCACAATGTAGTTCAGTCTCATAGGCTGGATTGTATATTGACAGAATGGGCTGTGACATAAGCTTTGTTTTGATTGTTTCGAATGCGTTAATTTGCTCAACATCAAATATGAATTTAACATCCTTTTTCAAAAGTTCGTATAAGGGTTTGGCTAAAGTAGAGAAACCTTTAACAAATTTACGGAAAAAACTTGACATTCCTAAAAATCTATGTACTTGTTTGACATTTGTAGGTACAGGAAAATTTTGTATTGCCTCAATATTTGCAGGATTAGGGCTTACACCCTGGTTACTTACTAAATAACCTAAAAACACAATTGTTGTTTGTAGAAATTGACACTTTTCTAATCTTAATTCTAATAAATTATTGACCAATAGATCTAGTACTTCTTTCAAAATTTCAACATTCTCATCAAAAGTTTCTGTCGCAATTAGTATGTCATCAAAATATATCAAAACTTTCCCTTGCTTAGTTAAGTGACTAAATATCTTATTTATAAAGCGTGCGAAGGTTGATGGGCTAGAACTTAGTCCAAAAGGCATTTTACAATACTCATATTGACCTGAAGGGGTAATAAAAGAAGTATATTTTCTAGAGTCCATATCTAAATTAACATGATAGAAAGCATCCTTTAGATCCAACTGTGTGAAAAACTGTTTGTTTTTTAAGCGGTCTAAGTGATCTTCTACTAAGGGTAATGGAAACTGATCTCGTACAAGGTATTTATTCAATGTGCGAAAATCTACACAAAGGCGATAATCACCTGATTTCTTTTTTGTTAATACTATGGGAGAACAATATGGAGAGTTACTCTCTTGAATGATATTCATATCTAAAAGGTCACTAATAATTTTATCTACTGCTTGTTTTTCACAAAATGACAGTCTACGAGGACGAAATGCAAAAGGGTCTGTCTTTTTGAGAATTAACTTCATTTCAAAATCAACTTGTGGTTTGTTAGGTTTTTCTGCATTAAGGTAATATTCTGCAAAAGCTTCCTTCACTTTGACAGTTTCATTGAATGATAAAGAAGGATTTATATTAATGTTTTTATTATCATGTGAACTGTCTATATACAAAACTTCAGAAAAGGGAAACTGGTAATCATTAATATATTCTGATTTGCCTTTAATCTCAATTTTCCCATTACTGATTATTACTGGTCCAATATCCTTATGATTTAAAAAGTTTCTGCCAAGCAAAACATCAAAATTAATAGTATTTCTATCAACAACATGAAATATAAGTTCAATTTTATTATCAAGTACCTCAATTTGACAAGTAAAAAGTCCTAATATATGCAAAGGGGTCTGATTAATACCAGTATAACCAGAACTGCCTTCTTGAACACAAATATCTGTTGAATTTAATAAATGCTTACTAATTAAGGAGATGGGACTCCCTGTATCAACTACACCTTGATTGCTAAAATTGTTTTCAATGAAATGTACATTAATACAATATGGTTCACTAGATCTGACCTGTTCTCCAATTAGCGCCATGGATCCATTGGGGTTGCGTGTAGTAGAGTCTGCAGCTTGCTGGGTTGGCTGATGTCTTGAGGGACACTCACTGATTCTATGGGATACACTCCCGCACTTGAAGCAAGAACCACGCTCTCTCTTCGGTTGCCTACACTCACTTACTTTATGACCTAGCCGCCCACAGTTAAAACACTTCACTGCTGTTGGTGAGGGGCTATGAGTAGCTGCACTATTGCTGCCATTGTGTGCTCTTGCTGGATGCTTTGGTATAGGGGTAGTGTGTTCTTCTTTTGCGACACTGCTCATCAGCTTGAAAAGTTCTTCGGTACTGTTAATAGTTGATAACATCATACGAGCTTGGTTTTGCAACATCTTGTCATCAAATCCATCTATAACATAGTGAATCATATCATGGTCACTCACCTCTGCATTGTTGCCCAATATTAACTTGTCGTGGAAATATACTGAAAAGCTTTCTGTTTTTCTCCATCGCCTACTCTCCATTTTCCTTCTTAGCATGACTGGGTCGATTCCGGTGCAATACATCTTCTTGACTTCATTTTTAAACTCACTCCAATCCTTACTAATTAAATCAGACCTGCTTAGGTACCATTCTCTAGCTCTGCCAGTTAGTTTACCTACAGCTATCAGTTGTATGATATTTTCTGACACAGAATACACTTCCTTAATTTTCTCAATGCGGTCTAGCCACGTAGACACATTCGAACACTTTTCAGATCCTGAGAACTCTGGTAGGAGCGCCGACAATTCCTTATTACTAATGCTGGGGTTGTTCACTCGATTGTCGTGGTTCTCCACTCTGTTTTCTTCAGTAACGGTTGTTCGTTCCTTTTCATAATTTATTATGGCTCGTACTGTAGCCTGAATAATTTCGTCAACATCGTGGAGTTGAATTGTTCCATCGGCTTGGGATTGTATATCGTGTTCAGACATACTTTCGTTCAGCGTGTCATAAATTATAAATCTGTATTAATTAACGTAATCTTCACTAATTTTGTTTCGCTGGTAATCCCACTTCTGAAATTATAGTCTTGGGCATCTAATCTTAACCATATTAAAACTCAGATTTCATCTTAAAACCTTTTAATCATCTTTTTCCTTAAATTATACATTGACACACATGTACTCCCATCGATCGCGAGAGAACAACTAACTATATCAAGATGGCGACCGGGACCATAGAGTACAAGGATGGCCTCGTTTAGACAGCCACCGGGAAATAAGTCAACAGAGTTGAAATGGCGCTAAGTTTGAAATTATAAAGGCTGGTGTCTACAGGAACTTAACATTAGGTAAAATTGTAATACTCCTAGACACTCTATCTTTAAGATCTCTAAAATCACTGGCATTTATTCGTATAATAAAATTTTCAACTCCTTGTCTTTCTGATTTCACTTCAATATTTAAATATTGAACACTGGTTGTATTATTTGGGGAAATATCAAAGGAATTGGCTTCTTTTACAATTAGAGAAGCATCGCTTTGGTGTACAACATTCATTGTTAACGGTGACACCTTAACTATCCAATTTTCAGTAACGATAACCATCACTACAGCACTTGTTTGCAAGCATATTTTGTCAATACTAAAATTGAATATTAAATAGTTATTCCGATACAAAAGGAATAAGTTGAATACCTGCGAAATTCCATATCAATATTATTAGCAACTGATTTCCAGTCTACATTGTTATTACAAAACTTTGATATATTTGTTACAGCTGGATGTTTTTCATAATTATTTCTAGTCCAATTAAGTACTTGATAAAAACTACCACTGGGAAGAATTATTGCAAATGTTAAAAAGCACAAAGATAAAAACGGAGAAGTTTGATATACATCATACAGCTAAAACAAAATTATATTATTATAGACCTTAGTTCAACTTAAATTATATAAATACTTACAGAATCTGTAAATCCAAGAAAGTACGATAAAACTATATACTGGATTGGTAGAAGAGAATATAAAATTAAGTTTAAACAATGTCTTTTTATATGAAATAACACAAATCCTTCATGCTGATTCCCTAAAATAGAACTAAAAATGTTTTCTATTGTAACTCCCGCACTTATAAACTCAGTTGGAGGATATATCAAGCAAATACTTAGTAAAACATAAACGACAGCAAAGATAAAATCTGAAGACATTTTAATTAAACAGATTATTATCTAATAATATTTATGTTATCTACAAGTATATTTTATAATTTTATCCATTCGTGACATTTAAACATATGTTTGACATTGACAGCTATTCGACAGTAAGGTACTGTTTGATTAAAATTTAGAGGCAGATTTTATTGGTTAATTTCATTGTTGTCACTGTAATTTTTCGAACCCACCAATCAATGTACTTTTTTCAATAATACCAGGAAAACACTTAATTTTGATGTTTCACTTCACCTTCAACAACATTGCCAATCATCTCAAAATGTGATTAAAAACTGATAGATTTTTGGTATTAAATTATGTTATTTAAATTATATGGACTGAAAAAATAAGGTGTAAGAGGAAATTAAGTGAAACAGAAAAGTATACGAAAAATTAAATGAACGGTATATTAAAGGGTGAAGTGAAATAGACAACGTCGCCTAATAAATACTTCGCATCAGTCTAGATTTTTTGTAAACCAAGTGTTTTGTTTGTAAATAAACAATTTTTTAAGATATGGTCTCAACGAGGGGACTAAAACTAAGATTTTTTGAAGGAGAAAGAGTTCTATGCTACGAACCGGATCCTACAAAAGCAAAAGTTTTATACGATTCAAAAGTAAGCATAACCTCAATTCTGCGTTATTAGTCTCGTTTCCTAATCAATACTTTTGTTTTAAATCTTTTAACAGGTACTGGATATTGTTATCAATAAGGACCACAGAGGTAGAAAGAATATAGAATACTTAATTCACTTTCAAGTAAGTAGAAAGCAAGCTTTCTCCTCATTTTTGTTGTAGTTAGAAACAAAGTGCATTTAATATAAAGTTTTATATATTCTAGGGTTGGAATTCATCCTGGGATAGATGTGTTGGTGAAGAGTTTGTACTAAAAGATACTCCAGAAAACAGACAGTTACAAAAGGACTTGGCTGAAAAAGCCCAATTACAATTGTAATATTTTTATCTCAAATTTTACTATTTCTAATATTCAAAATTTTAGGGGAGCATATTTGTATAGGAAAGAAAGAAAAAAGAATAGAAAGCCTGGAGATAGAGCTTCTGCATCAGAAGATGGTAGTTCCAGCAGTCCAGGAAGGATGGATACAGATGAAGGTCAAGGTATTTACTTTTATTTACAACTGTTCTAAATCCAATATTTATTCAACTTGTTTTTAGGCATAACAAGCAGTTCAGAAGATGATTCGTCTACAGAAGATGAAACTATATACATCGAATTAACAGCTGATTTAAGAAAAATAATCGAAGAGGATTATTATATGATTAAAGAGAAAAATAAGGTAAGAAAGTTGAACAATTTTATCCCAAATTTAAATAAATGTTTTCAGCTCATAAAAGTACCAGCTGAACCTACTGTTGCTACAATTTTGGAATCCTACTATCGACATTACGCTACAAATCAAATTTGCGGACTCGCTGAAAAACCAGCTGGTAGATACAGAACTCCGAGTAATCAGGGTAATGGTAAAACCAAATCAGAGGATATACAAAGAAAGTAAGTTGAAATATAGTTTAAATTGAGATTTTTCTATTTATTTTACATTTTTTAGTTTAACTATATGCAGAGAGGTACTAGATGGTTTACGGCTATATTTCGATTTCACTTTAAACGATTTATTGCTGTATAAACAAGAAATAGGACAAATTGTTACAAAAAAAGCAACGTTTGAACCCCTTACTGGTGAAGTAAAGAACAAGTAAGTAATGTTTTATAATAATACTGTTAAGTACTTCAAATCAACCTATTTCTAGATTAAAATCTGAAGATGAATTAAACAGTGATTTAAACAATGGTAATTATTTAGGACAAAACGGTGATGATACTGATAAGATTTCATCAAGAAGACGAACTTTAAGGTCAAATCGAAGTGATTCACAAGCAAACGGTAATGCATCGCCTCAAGAAAATACTTGTAACAGCAATCCTAAACCAGCTTCAAGGTAAATGTTTAATTTTAAATCAACTTACCTCCAAATTTCATATTTATATTTTTTTTTTCAGCGTAACAAGCAGTAGTTCAGATATAACAGCACCACTATCTAAAACTTTAACTTGGAAAATTCTTCCCGATCATGTTTACCATCAACAACCACTTCCGCCTTGTTTGGTTTATGGAGCCACTCATTTGGTTAGACTGTTTGTGAAGTTGCCTGAGTTATTGATGTCTACCAATATTTCTGAAGAAAAGTTGAAAGTACTACTCAGGCATTTTGATGTACTTATAGAGTAAGTATTGAAAATTACAATTACTATTAGCTTATTCTGGTTTTCCATAATTTTGTGTTTCTTACCTCATTTCTCTTATTGCTTTTTACCGTTTTTTCCACTGACGTCCTTTTTTATGTATTATTCTATTATTTTCAAAGTAAAGTATTGAAAAATAATCATTATTAAATTTATCTTGAAAGGTCTGATTTATACACATTTTATTATATTGATTTTCAGCTTTTTTAAATCATATTTTCCAGTGTAATGTATGGCTATTTCTGAAGTTCAAATTTTAAACATTATACATTCAAACCATTCGTAGTTTATTTTAATTTTTAAACAGTTTTTCAACCATTTTGTTTGAAACTCTCTTGCTTGTCATGTCAAATGTTTTCATTTGTTTTTAACCTAACCTATAAAACTCTCTTTTGGCGCACTTTAATTTTTTCAAATAAAGACACTTTTTTATTTCTTAAAATATTTAAAAGCTAAAATTAATAAACTTAAATAAATTTGATTCATTTAATTAAAAAAATTCAAATTAAAATCCTTATATAATAATTAAATGGTTAAAACATTTTTTTCCGCGAGCTGTCCACGTAAATTTGCGGCACTATGGATTTCATATTACATCAGAAAGTTATATACCGGTTGTCCCAACTAATAAAAAAAATTAATGAAACAATTACACGTCTACTGTTTTTTGTAGATATTTAAACGATCATAAGGATTGGTTCGGCGATCAGCACTACATAAACGCATTTTAAGAAATTTTTTTAATGTGATATTATTTTCAATTAATGCTATCTAGTTAAGTGAAAAAATTTATTATTTTTTGTTTACATTCGGCCAAATAGGTACCTATAATGTTTGTATAATTCAGTATTGTGTAGAGAATAATATACTTTTGTGATATAAGTGTTATTTTAGATGATAGTTTTTTACTTTAAAAATGTAATATATATTTTTTCAATAATGAGTTTTACTTACTTCCTTCCCCCCCAATAATAATTGATGCATCATTGATTTAATTCCAAATTTATTGATTATACAAACTATTGGAATCTAATCCCCTTTCGGGGTTCCCCATTTAATATGGGAATTTCGTATCTTAGAATCCATTCCAATATAAAAGGTTAGTTCCGTAAGGAAATAAACAAAAACTAATTCCTGCAATCTCACAGACCAAAAAAAAAATTCCATGTAATTATAATGAGATTTCAAATTCCCCGATCACTTGGACCGCAAATATTTATTTACACTTACAACGTCACAACCGGTTATGTGCGTAATTTTTGACGTCACTCAAGGTAGTTTTCTTCACTTTTAGTTCTCCACTCATAATTTGAAACGCAACGTTGCAACATTTCAATTTGTAAGAGTTCCTAGTACAAACATGGTATTTTGAACTCGTTAAAACCATGGACGTATAAATAATTAAAATAAAATTATTTATCTAATTCCGCTATCAAATGTGACACTTTAAGTCACTCCTTGACGTTAGGTAATGTCACATTTTTCATAACCTTCATATATCAGTTATGAAAAGTAGTTATGTATGGTATATTACGTAACGTGTGTGGTAAGAAGCATTTTACGCACGATGCCGCGTGGGGGCGAGTGCGTAATTCCGTGAGTCCGTAAAATGCTTTACAACACGAGTTACGTTCTATACTTTACCTACGACCTACTTGTACTTTTGTATTATTTATAAGAAATGACAGTTACATAATTGGAGGTGCTTGGTAAACTCCATCTCTATTAATCTATTACCAATGAAAGAAGCACATCAAAGAACTAACGTTTAATCATTATTGTTAATAATCGAAAGTCCAGTTTTCAATTATAATCAATACATATACTTAGCCCTTTGGGCTTTTCATAGTTAAACATGGCCGTATTGAATGTTTTCAAATAGTAAATTTTAAATAAAATGGTGACGTCTATTGACAGTTGCTAAGATGTTGCTAGGTAACCCGTGCGATTTACTTTACAGCTGTGCGTTTTTTTTTACAGTGCGTAATAGACGTCATTACATTAATACCGACTGTGTGTTATTGACTGATTACAGGAGGGGTCGTAGGTAAATAACTATTACACGTCCATGTTTAAAACTTCATACATAAAAAAATATAAACTACATATTTATAAGTAATGTAAACAATAACATTGATATCATTGAATATATTAAAAATTATTCGTTCCGGAAATCTTTACATCCGGCAACAGCGCCTTCTAAGCGAACAGCTACAAGTGGAAGGGGTTTTGGGGATCCCGTACGACCTCTCCTCTCACTTCTCACCTAGAATGTGAAGAGTATTTCCCCGTTAGTGACGTAAGCGTCTTTCACGCTGAAAAAAAAACTTACTCTGTAACAACTAGAATTTATTGTTTAACGTAAAATTGCATAAGCCCATCTCTGTTTTATGTGTGGAGTGTAGGTTTTTACAATTCAAGCGTGTAACACATGCGCATGAGTCAGCCCGGCAATGATTTGGAATTGGAAAGTTCATTTAATCATTTATAGTTCATTTTAACGAAATTATCGGAATCGGAAAGAATTATCATGGGTCACACCGATGTATATCAATGTGGTGTTTGTCTGGTAGATGATTCAGTAGGTTTAGTGATTCTAACCAGTTATGAAATAAATTTCTCTCTGAAGTTTATTAAATGTGCAAAGAAATTTAACAAACGTTGGAAGCTTCGTTAATAACTGTGATTGTGAACCAAAGTGGTTTCCTGAATTTTTTTTTTGAAAAGTTTCCAGTGTTAAGAAAAGGTAGGTACCTACTTAACTTTTTTTTACGTTTTATAAATCTTCCCAAAGTCAACAGCTGTCTTTGTACATGTTTCACCTAAATATTTAAACATTTTAAGATATTTCTATTCATATAAAACAGCCAGTTGATATTTACATAAAATTATTAACATTGAAAAATAGTGGAATCTTATTTAAGAGCGAATAATTTTTTTTATTTTTCGTCTGAAAACTTAAATTAAAATCGTAGGCTTAATAAATGATGGTCGCTTTATATTTAATAAGGTTATTTCCCAAATCATTTAATTACCCAGATAAAATTTTAACACGTATTTTTGTTGGAACTTGAAAAAATAAATGAGTATAAAGTGTTGCCTATATTTAGGTGTGATTTTATTCTATTTATTTATTTTATTCGCTCAGATGAGGGAAATAATTACAAATATCATTTTATATGAATTTGTGTACAAAAACAATAATTCAAGTACTTCTTTTAGATTTTACTTTTCAAATAACTCGATTTACCGAAAATGCATTACCCCGGATTTCCACCTGTGACAGAGGAACAACAATTAAATCATGCTACAATGCAATATACAAATTATCCTCCTAATACCATGGAGCAACAATACCAAAAACAATACTACGATTTACAAGTACCGAATCAATCAAATTATTCAGCAATTCCACAACCAGCACCTTTACAGCCTCCAGAACCATGTACTGACGATTATAACTGCAAATGTGATAGCTGTCAAAATAAATACGGTAGTCTTCCAATTCTTTTACAAGGTATGTGCATTTTAAATCGGTTAAATTCGAAATAAAATACTTAAACATATTATCCACAACACACAATACAGCGTAGCGACAAAATGATTGCCTACATTCCAGGAGTATGATTCTTCGCGTCATAGCTGTTTTTTTTACAAATTTAATAATTCCTCATTTTAATTTCAGGTATTGAACAAAAAAACTTTAACGAGATCTCCGAACCTTCGACATCCAGTCAATCTTACTCTCCTAAAAGGATTCTAACTTGCGAATTTTGTAAGAAAACTTTCACCCACAAAGGTGATTTCAAAAAGCATTTAAGGAAACATACGAAAGAAAAGCCGTTTCCTTGTAAATTTTGTAGTAAAAGTTTCGGAAATACATCGAATCTGCTTAGGCATCAAAAGCTTCATACTGGTGAAAAGCCTTTCGGCTGTGAATATTGCGGTAAGAAATTTGGTAGAAAAGATAAATTGGATTGTCATCGAAGGAGTAGAACTTGTCAAGAGGCTAGTACGTCTAAAAGTTATCAGTGATATTTATTTTTAGGTTAGGTTTTTAATGTATATTTTTATATAGTAGGCTGAAGTCTGAATATATTTATTGTAAAATAGTAAGCAGAG
>CAJUYH010010748.1:0-11846 GCA_910591685.1 Galerucella tenella
ACTTTTTCATACTCTAAAACTGAAAAGAAAATATATTTGAACTAAGACATCTTCTACCATTATAATCTCCGTTTCGATTGCACTTTCAAAGTGAAGTGACAGTGCTATCACTTACTTTCAAATAAGCTATCGTGAACACTGTACTTAATTCAACGACAATCTCAACTTACAACCTCACACTCCTTTTCCACATAATCTTTAGTAGATGTTTACAAAGTTGTCATGCTCTCGTTGACAATAGACTTGGTAATGTATATAGACGCGATGCTATATTTTCCACCGATCCTATTTGCAATGCCGTACCCAAAATATTTAAAAAGGATCGCTAATTTGTTGTCGAATCTTTTTATATTGTTTGCGGATTTTATAGACATTTCCGGAAATTACGAAAGATGTCACTAATATAAGATTTTTCAACAAGCTCCACTTAAATCTGTCTGCTATATTTTGTTATCATCCAAATAGTAGGTAATATGCAATTTACTAGTAAGAAAGTAGAAAAAAATCATTCCATCCCTTTTTAACTTACGTAATAAATGATTCTCGGATAAAATTTGATGTAACAAGTCTTAAAATGTCTTCATTTTTATTCTATTCTCATGTAACGCGTCTTCATTACATAGAACTCGAAGGCTTTGAGCAATCAAGCTCTATTTGTATACCACTGATTATCTACGTGCTAACGCCGTAAAAGCATATTCTGCAGCAAAGATCCTTGGATACAAAATAGCCCTCTACATTTTAAAATTTGCCTGGAGCATCATTTTATGTAATGATTGCGATATTTCTGATTTAAATGAAAATTTGGCACAAAAAAATATTATATAAAAATAGATTGAATCTAGCGCCAAGAAGTTTTCCTTTTATTGGCGCCCAACGTGGGGCAACAATAAAATCTCATTATTAGCTAAACTTTTTTTCCTGTACCTCATACAGTCAGAACAAATAGGCACTCTGTGTTTCGTGACAATTCTATCATATAATTTGAAATGTTATCGGCAAATATAACGTTTCAGGGTGCCCTAAAAAGTGAGGAGGTGGTTTTATTCAATAATCTTGTTCTGTTCTCCACCAGATGTGGTGGGTATGAAAATTGATAAGCCAGGCTTTCGTAATATTATATATTATCATCTTTCTCATCGTCTGTATGATACTATTTTCGATTGTTTAATATCATGTTATCTTTTATAAAAAATAAATTGAACTCAATAAAAAAAAAATAAAGGAATATATCCCCCGCAGCTACGACGTTGTATATGATACCGAAATTTTCAGAAAATCTATTCCGAAGCCGTGAAACAATTTATCACGGATGCCATCTGCAGAGATATTCGGATAATAACAAACACTATTATATTTTAGCGGAAGATTTACTACTGGGAAACATGACGATTTACAAATAAATTTATACGGTGATTTATCACCCCGACGTTTTCGAAAAAAAAACAACTGGGAAATAATACAGGCGAAAATCACAAAACAAGAATTTTTTTCGGGTCGACATGGGATACTCATGTTTGTAAAGGTCCTACCCTGGTCCCAGACAGTGCTGGACTTATCCCCAAGCCTGACAAGGGCAACTGGTCTCTTCATATAAACAGTAAACCTAAGAGCTGAGGTGCCGAGGACTCTAAGCCTCTGGACGATGTTGTTAAATAAATCAATCAATCATCCCCAAGGGGAAGCCTACCAACCGAATCCACATCAAGAACTTCTACATAGAATTCTAATAGTATTTACTTTTTTTTTTACTAAAACTGTCAACCTGTTACAATTATTATTATTATTGTTGTAGGTTTTTGATTCAATTAGGAACAATTTCATAAAGTAACTCTTGAAACTTCTACCCATTTTAAAATAGCCTATTTCTTTTAGTCGAAACACTTTCACGTAAAACGGAAATGTTTTGTCCAGATTTCTCTCATTTTTCAAAACCTTGTATACGACAAGGGAATTCTCGCTTTAGAGGTTGGATTTACCGAATGAAAATGTGTGGTTTAGGAAAAGAGAAATGCTGTCAGGTCCCTAGTCTTTGTGGTTGTTCACTAAAAATGAGGGTTTACTGAAAAACGAGAAAAAAAAAAGGCAGACAAAAAATCTAATTAAAATTAAAAATGTATTACCAACATTGTGCGAAAGGGATATACTCATATACTCAAGAGGACAGAATAGCAGAGTTACAAAAGGTGTAATGATCAAAAAATTCCAAATGGAAAGCACAAAAGCTTAAAAATTAAATAGATGCGAGGGTTGAGTGGGTAGAGCAGAGCACAGGGAGTTTGGTGATGACAGTAAATTAGTTTAGCTCTGAACCGAATAAAAAATCGATCCTATTAATAAAGGAGGGTTTGTCAATGCTCGAATTAATCTGTCAGTTATCTTTAGTCGCCAGCAACGTCTCAGTTACAATAGAAAGCGGAGCAACGTCAACTAAACTAAAACTAATTTAATAAGATTAAGATTAAATTTAAATGAAAAATAGTCAGCTGTTCATGCAGCATAAATTAAAAGAAGTTGATAAACCAACAGGACATGCGCAGTCTTTTTGATCATTTGACAAATCTTCCAATAGTAATTGAGCTGTCAGATAGCTGAAGATGAACATGTATATAATACAAGCTCAAGTTTATAAATCTTATAGGTTTTAGTGAATGTCACATATACATATTACAATCCTTAACTTAATAAAATAGTAACACAGCAACCAATACTCTTTAAAAAGATTTAAGTAAAGTTTAAAAGGCACCAATAGTAAACTTTCCAAATAAACTTTCAGCTGGATTTTGCCGGAGTAACTTTATTAAGTCTTTTTGTGTTCCATTATCCTTCTTAGAAAGGAGGTTAGGATAAGGCCTTTCATTGTTGTCCGGTAAAGTTAAGTGCAAAGTATTATGAAAGATTTCGAATTCATTTTCAATGGGATTTCGTTTGAAATTTCTTGGGTATATTCGAGAATCGTTTTATTAAATTTTCCAAACAGTTTGTGACTGGTAACTTTTCCATCGCTTTTCTACATGTCCATTAGTAATCAGACCAATTGTCACTACGGAAAAAGGGCGTTAATACTGATCAAGAGAAAGATTGAGTTCGATAAAATGTCAAGGGAAAAAAATAATGAGTCACTGAATACATTTTCACGCAAATCCTCACTCCCAGGGGTTTCTCTTGGGCTAAAGCAAAAGAAAATTTAAAATGTTACAAGTTTATTTGGAATATTACAATAAATGACAGCTAAACTTTGTTCGCCATGATGTTGCCTACCCTTAAGTCACTTTCTTTTGTTGGTTATAGTTGTTGTCATATGTCATATCATATTAATTTATGTTCTGTGGTTTGACATGTAGTGTCAGCGATCATCTCTAAGATCCGTTTTCCATGACGTCCCTTTTATTTAAAAAAAGTTCTACTAGTGTAGGGATTTGAAATAAAAATTAAATGTTTATAACTTAATAAATATCTACTCCTTATTTTATTATATAAACTATAACATAAAACCCTATTTTATTAGATATTTATTCAAAGGCACGCCACATAAAAGAACTCGTTTGGTGTTCGTATATTACCCATGTAACCCTCATTGTCGTTATATTAATGGCCTTATAAATGCCTTTCGGATATAGTAGATTGGCCTGAAGACCGCTCATATGAACGGAACCATTTCGAACGTTCCTTATCGTTCCTGTGTTATAGAACAGTTTTCATTTACTACGATAATAAACTTCAACTATTTTGAACGTAGAAAGTACTAAAAATAATTTAATTCAAATGATTTTTCATTGTTAAATCGCTGAGTGTACCTTTATCTTCACATTTTGAATATAAAAAGTTGTGTTTTTTATTCAAGAGGTAAAGGTAGGTTAGGTTAGGTTTGTGGTGAGTGGGTCTATAAGGCCCTCCATTGCGACTCGCAAGAGTCTATTGTGGCTGTGTAAAGGTAAGTTGAACCATAAATCGTTAAGTACACCTATTTTAGGTAAGTACTGAAAATAGTAATAACAGACCATTTAAAAATATAATCTAAACTTTATAATTATAGCCTTAACTTTAATCAAATTTGGATCTGTGAAGACCATAAGAAAGAGGTATCGTATGACATATTGCGCTGGGAATCTGCACACACTATCGACTCTATCCTACACGACATGTCGACCAAAGTGATAGTTACCGCTTTCTACATGTGAAGATATGTCGACTTCTACGATAACGAGAAATCTATAATGTTGTAGGTTATATTTTCAAATTTATGACATTTGACACAAAAGACACATATAAAATAAAATAGCAGAACAAGTCGTAATCAGTTTTGACACAAGAAACCTAAAACATTATAGTTATTATGGGGTTACCCACGTCGAATATAAAGATCGATAGTAATGTCAGAAATAAAAGAAGAATTGTCAACAGAGTACAGAATGAGACTTTTGACTGCTGTCGACTGAAATAATAGCTCTCTACCTTTGAATATAAAACACACAAGCTCTCTACTGTAGAAAGCGACTGGTAGAATTCTATAATGTGCAGAGTCCCTCCCAACACTGGCGTATATAGACGCGGTTTTATGCTAAGTGTCCCTTCTTGTTGTTAGTGTATTCTTTGATTAATAGTACTCATACTTTTCTCCGCACTTATTTCAATGCAGAAAGTTGTACTTTTTCACACGTAAACACTTTCCTCGCGCATTTGCGTGAGAAAATGTAATTAGTGTATTATATTAGGAGCATGGCCACCTAGAATACAGGCCGGAATGCTGAAATTTGGCAACAGTGAATAGTGGGCCGATCAAGTTGGACTTTTATCATTGCGAGACCGTGAATTCAGTAGATAAAAGTTAAATTTTCGTTTATAGTGCGCGTGTGTTTATAATTTGTGATATGTAATAGGTGATCTGAAGTGTGTAATAGTGTGTACAATCTTTTTAAATAAAGTTTATGAACTTGGTGATCGTTATTTCGCAGTTAACAGACTGACAACTTCAACATAAGACTTCTGTTTGTGTTAAGTTTTAGAGGTAAGATATTTGATAATATATATAAAATAAAAATATTTTAGCATCAGTATTAATTTGTAAACATACTCTCTGTTCTGTGGACTCATATAAAATATAAGGCTTAACATGGTAATTGTATCAAATAAAGTATGGTTAGAAATTTTCTAAAACTCATTGAAAATGTTTAGAGATGACTTGAACCAAGACTATTTTTTATATTATTATCCAATTTGTGATTCTTGTTAAGCCATCCCACATTGGACTCACCTAAATGAAGTATATTTATAAATTAAGCCAATAAGGTTAATTACTTATGTACTATTAAGTATTTTATTTTGTTGTAGATGCCTGTGAAATGTTTGGTACCAAGTTGTACTTCCAGTTATGCTCCCAACAGTGAAGGATATATTACAGTATTCAAGTTTCCACAAAGTAATGAGGTGAAGAACAAATGGTTGAGAAGTATCCCACATGCAAACTGGGAAGTGGGAATCAAACATCAAATTTCATTGACTGAAGTGTACAAGGATAAGGATGGTGATAGATATTTACAAGGAAAAGACCTGTATTAAGGGAAAATCTAATACCACAAATATTTCCCAGTCTCCCAAAATATCTTTCAGTGAAGGAGAATCCAGCAGCAAGAAGTAATCCTGGAATACGAAGAAGGGTACTAGATAGACAACAGGAACAACAAGAGGAATTGTTGAACAGTGATGTGATAGTGAATGTTTTAAATTTGTGTGAACAGTTTAAATCTAAATTGAGTGTTCATTTAGAGAAGTGACAGTGTCATCAACAAACAAACTGTATATATTTATATCTGATCGGATTTGACAATGATGAACCAGATGTAAGGTGTAGTATAAAAATATTTGAATCAATGATAATCGAGGACATCGAGGTAAGAATAGAGCAAAATTTATTGCATAAAAATGCACAATATGGACAAATTCAATTCAATATAATTCAATATTAATAATCTTGTGCTGTTAAATATTCGTAAAGAAGATGAACAAGTAACCACACATGAATTTGTAGATATTCTTTATGATATTAGTTTACTAATAACATCTCGACAAGTATCAAATTTAGTAGTTCAGTTTAGAGCTGGTTATGTAAGTGTCAAAGTTTCTAGAAAATTAGAATGTCTAAATTGTATAAATTTAAGATAAATTACAAGCTAATAAGAAACATATAAATAATAATCATGAAACAAAATGAAAAAAAGAAAAATTCTTAATTACAATAGTTCTGTACATTCTATCTAGTTTAATGATTTTAAATACCCACTATTTATATTACTTCTCAAGAATTCTGTTGTACCCATATTATTGTATGTAGTTCAGTTTGTATTAATAAAGGTTTATTAAGAAATAAAAGGCGAAGAAATAATTATTTTAAGGTGGTGTCTGGTCAGCTGTAGGGGAAGGTAGAGGCTGATTTTCTTCATATTTTATATTCTTATCAATAAATTACCTTTTGCATTTTTATTTTATTTAGTCTACCTATAAATATTTCGATTTTTATTCGTTAAAATTGTTCTATAGCTTGGTTTATTTCATATTTCTCACCATTGTAGTAGGCCTACAAGTCGTTCTCATCGGCCCACTATTTGACAGGTGCGCCACGTTGCCACATCTAGGATTCCGGCCTTGTATTCTAGGTGGCCATGATTAGGAGTGCGGAAAGTGACAAGTGATATGTAGCTTTTTACAAGCAATATTAAAGGCCATAAACTAAACGAAGAAGAGCGTAATCGATGAACTGTCAGTTTACAATCGATTATATGTGCTCGATTGTGATTAGGAACATATTATGATATTCAACCAAAGGCCACATCAAAACAAAAAAAGTGGAAAAAATAGACAACAAGACAACAAACCAGACGAGGAATAGAAATGGAAGCTTGTCAGGCAGTAGAAAGAGAAATTGATAAAGTTTGTTTAAAATTTGGTGGTATAAATGATCACGCTAAAAGGGTGCTTTCGGATTTGGTTAACCAAATTCAAAACTTGAAAGAAGAATATGATAATAGTAAGTAGACTTTAACGATTTGGAAAGTAGACTAGAACAAAGAGAATTTATTTACATTAAAACTACATTCATTTAACTTTCAAATAAGCTCCATTTAAGTGGACACAAATACTAATTTATTAGGAACATGAAACTTAAAAGAACACTAGGTATCTAAATGTATTTCTTGTGATACTACCTAATATGGTAGTTACACATGAGTTACCTACATATGAATATACATTTCTTCTTAAAATACTCCCAATTTCATTAATTTTACCTTGAACTGATTGAAGATCCAGGTTGTTCAATATCTATAATGTAAGTATTTGGCACATTTCCATCAGATGGTAATATGTTTTTTGAATATAAGAACGGAATAATGTGTATTTTTTCAGGTGGAAATGATCATGTTCTGACCGAGATTCAAGCTGATATCTTGAAACAGAATATGACAAAAATAAAAGAGACAATATCAAAATTAGCGACTGACCATAGAGATTTGCATAGTACTGTTTCGAAAGTAGGAAAAGCAGTAGATCGAAATTTCACAGCAGATTTTGCAGCTACTAGTCGTGATGAGCTGTTCAACAATCCTGATAAAGTGAATCTCATAAATAAAGTTATATGTCAACATTTTTATAGGTACTTTTTAATTACAATATTATTGTTCACTGTAAATAATAAACTATTAATTTATTTAAGGCAAGGCATGCATGATGTAGCTGATGAACTTGCCCAAGAAAGCTCGATAACTCCAGAGTCCCATGAAAAAGAACCATTTACTGAAATCAATCACATTCTAGAAAGACTGAAATTGAAAGATCTAGAACCAGCATTAGCTTGGGCAACTGTACATCATGACAATTTAGAGTCTCAGAATTCTTCTTTGGAATTCATGTTACACAGATTAAAGTTTATTGAAATTTTACGTCAAGGTCCTTCGTATCAGACCGATGCTATTTGTTACGCCAGGCTACATTTCAGGAAATTCATGTACAGACATGAAAAAGGTACTTATTATTTCTACTTATTTTGTTTGATTAATCCCACTTTTATTTCAGAAATACAAATGCTGATGGGTATGTTACTCTATATCCCCAATGGTATAAACAGTTCACCATATAGTTGCCTTCTTGAACAAGAACTGTGGATAGAAATTTGCGAATTATTTTTACGCGAGGCCTGTCAATTGTTGGGTGTTTGCGTAAACAGTCCCTTGACCACCTGCGTTAACGCAGGTTGTACTGCCATACCAGCTTTACTAAATATAAAACAAGTTATGATGCAACGACAAGTCAGTGGTATTTGGAACGGGAAAGATGAACTACCTGTAAGTATGGTTATGAATAAAGTTTAAAATATGTACCTACTTATGTTTTTTTTTAATTACAGATCGAAATTGATTTGGGTAATGAGAACAAGTACCATTCTATGTTCGCTTGTCCAATCTTAAGGCAGCAATCGACAAAATTCAATCCACCTATGAGATTGATATGTGGTCACGTTATATCTCGTGATGCTCTTAATAAATTGTGTAATGGAAATAAGTAAGTATGGTCATTGAGATAAGTGAGATTGTGTCTTATTCCTCTACTCAGTTCCTTAGGAATGACTACAAGTAAATAGCAATACGGCTGATTTTTTTTTCATTATCATCTTAAAGTATGTAGGTTAATATAAAAAAGTTTACCAGTCTATCGATTTCCCAAATTAGAAAAAAAAATCAGAACACTTTTTTTTCGAAATTTTTCAATATTTCGCTCTGGGAGGAAGGTGAAGAAAAATAAAAAATACCACCGTGTAGGGGGAGTGCTTTGCAACAAAAAAGGTTTCCTGCGTTTCTTTCGTCCGAGCAATGGTTTGTCCGGAAAAAATTCGGTAAGCTAAGTATGTGATCCGCATCCGCGCGACTCTATTTTCTGAACCGCGGCGGAGTACATTATAAACTATTGTACAGTTATAACACAGAATACCAAAACAACCAGTAGTGATTACTGTCACTCAAAAAAAAAATTAATTCACACCACGCCACTGCTTACGCGCCTAAACCAAACTGAACTGACCCTAAACCGAAGTAGAATATATGCCGTCCTTGCTGAACTTGAGAGGTTTCTAAACCGAAATGGCGAACTGCGCACAACCGATGCGCGAAGTTGAGATGCACTTCTGGTTGTTTTGGTATACTGTGGTTATAATGTAGATATAAATAATTGTAATAGGGCGTTTTGAAGTGGGAAGTGTCAGCTTTAAGCTGGCATTTTTTTTGTCATAGCACATAATCATTTTTAGCAAATATCTCATATACAGGGTGTTTCATAGTTAAACCACCATAGGTTAACTGCAAGTGGAGGACACTTTGGTGGTTCCAAATAGCCTTGGTTAATTGGTCTAACATAATTATTAACAGAGATACAGGGTGTTTTATTCATATAGTCCAATGCTTTTGAAGGCCATAACTTTAGAACCACCCTATATATTTCTTTCATTTTTGGTAAGGATCTATTGCATTGATAATACAGTAAGATAGTGTAATAATAGTATATTATGCAACGATCATGTAATGATTATTAACCATTACATGAGAGTTGCATACGCTATTTTTTCTACACCCGATAAATAATCAAAATAAATTTTATATTTTTTTTTGAACACAATAGGTAACAGTAATTATTCGTATTTCTATAAAAAAAAATTTACAAAATTGTAATTAATACCTCGGGTATTGGTATTGGGGTCATTCCATGTCAAATCGTCAAATGGTTGGAATCGACCCCTCCCGATTTTGATGAATTTTGGTGGAGAGTTTTCTCTAATCATAAAACGAAGTTCTGCCTAAGGAAAAAAATGCAAACGAGTGCAAAAACAAAAACGTTTAATTTTAGGTAACCTTAATGAAATTTATCAATTGTTTGAAATTGTTTAAAAAAGTGTAACATTATACAATCTTAAGAATATTCTTGTTTTTACATTCCACTAGCATGAGAAAAATGTTTCAGTGCTCAGCATTAGGTAATTTTGGGTTTGACTAATTCAACTCGACTAGAAAGATAAAAAAATTAAAAAAATATTTTTTGGCTAAAATTCAAAAATTCATATTTTTGAAAAAACAAAAAACACCCTCCTAAAAATTTCAGGATATCTTTGAATATGTCAGAGGTATAATGTAAAAAAATTTGAGCCCAAAATTTAATGGCGAACTTTAATATTTAATATTTCAAAAAATTCAAAATTTCCTAATTTTAGAAATTTTCAAAATTTTTTTTCAAAATATTTTTTTTTTCATACCTCTAAGTATCCACTTTAAACGTACCAGAGTTTTTTTTTTTAATACAGTAGTTTCCGAAATATTCAAAAAATAAACTTTAAAAACAGGAAAAACAGTGAAATTTTGGATTTTACATAATTTTTCAGAAAATTTTTTTTAATTCTTTTCCTTAGGCAGAACTTCGTTTTATGATTAGAGAAAACTCTCCACCAAAATTCATCGAAATCGGGAGGGGTCGATTCCAACCATTTGACGATTTGACATGGAATGACCCATTGCCATAGATACAAGAGAACTATAAACATTTTATTTGTATTTATATTCAACATATAATAATTGTAATTAATCCGATTTCTTAAAAATATTGAGATTATTTGATAAAGTTTTTCGTACACTTTCTTAGATTTTTGGGGCAAAATATTTTTAACTGCATTATCTGCTTTATTCGATATGTGTGGAGGAGTCGATGGTAATTCTTCTATATCGTTGATATCAGACATTTTGATAAATTATCGAAGTTTAGTTAGGTATCTACGAAAATTTAAAACGTACTGATTTTGACATCCAAAATAATTACATAGTAACCTAGGATAAACGTCAAATGCACAGCATGCTTGATTGAAAAATTATGGGTTTCTATTGATTAAAAATCTGTATCGTAACGGGTATCATTATGAAATGGATTATGGGCAGGTTTGGTCCAGGTAAAGGTCTGGTTTGAGAAAAATTTGCAAAATTCGATAATCTCCAAAACAACACCCTGTATATCAGAATTTTTGAAATCCAATAAATTATTTGAAGAGAACAGAAAAAATAGAGCGGCACCAAAATATTTTTCGAAGTGCACATCTCGCTTTACTGCTTAACTTTTAATGTCAAAGTTATTTAAATGTATCATGACATTTTCGTACGTAATAACTTTAGAACCACCCTATAGATTTCTTTCATTTTTGGTGGGTGTAAGTTACATAAGCATCAAAATCTCATCATGTAACAAAAACAGATATAATCCAGGTTCGGGTTGAGAAAAAAACGAACTAAATGTTTATAGTGAAAATGTATAAAAGATAAAAAACGAACAAAATGTTTATAGTGAAAATGTATAAAAGATGATTAATATATAATTTTAATAATAATAATATAAATAATAAATGCTTTTATTGGTCAAACATACAGTGCATACAAGTAAAGATATAAATAAAAAGGTTTATTTTGTTACACAGCAGTTTGCCAAATGGCAGGGTTCAAATTTCTTGAATAAATCAAGAATTTTCTCTTCCACTCAACCAGTTAAATACTTATACCTATACACTATAACTAAGAATACAATTCAAAGATGAAGACAAACTACAAAAAAGTCAAAAAATAATTTAAAAAAAAATAAGAATAAACTGAGAATAAAAGGATAAAAAAGAATTGAAAAAAAAACGTGAGAGATCCATTACCAAGAAGAGAATTACAAATCAATTATCATTTAATATTAACATTTTGTGTAGAAACCAGAAATTACAAGTTTTATTACAAAGAAAATGATAATACTATTTCATTTCAAAGAAAATAAAATTAATACAGATT
>CAJUYH010010749.1:0-11845 GCA_910591685.1 Galerucella tenella
CGATTGTATTTGTACCATTTATCTTATTCGATCTTTTATCTCCTTCATCTTACTTTTTTTGTCTCTCCTTTCTCCGATCCTGACGCCTGACCTGTATGCCACGAGATATTTCTGTAGATTTTGCGATATCTCATTTTCTCAATTAAAGATAAGATTATTGTTGAGCTTATAAATATTTTTTTCACTTAGCTACAAGATATTTCATTGTTATGAGCACCTAAGCTCATCAATCAATAATAATTACCTATAAGCAAATCTGATTTTGTACGTTGTGCAAAAAAATCTGTTTGTTTACTTTCATTTTTCGATAGGATGGGATTTATATTTGAAGCTTTTATGATTAAATTCTATGTTTTCTCACCCCATAAAACAAATTACCTATGTTCAAATAAACATTTATTAATATACAAAAATATACAACAGTGTATTTTACATGCTACTATAGGTGTAGTATAAATAAATAACTTTAACATTTATAACAATTATTATGTAACAAAAGTTCTTATTCTATTTTTTCGAAAAAACTAATACTTATGGGTCGAATATTTAACATACGAAATTAATTGATTATTAATCATAGTGTGACAAATGGCCAAGAGATGTCATATACTTGATACAAAAAAATTATACTTCAAATATTTGACATTCACAATAAAAATTTTATAATAAAATGAAATGACTGGCAATAAGTTTAATCTAAACCTTTACAAACTTATCTTCAATACAATGAATTATAAATGACACTTGGTATTGGAAAAAAACACAACAAATAATAAAAAATCAGTAAATATGGCCGATCTTTTTTATTTATACAAAAGATGAGGATCTAATCCCACTGGAGTTAAGGGCAGAGATTCATAAACACCACTTCCTCCCCTGTAATCTTTCCACAAAGATAAATCCACAAATGGTAACGACTCGCATTGTACCACAGGATTACTGAAAATTAAAAAAAATAATTAAATAACAACAATGTTTGCCAACACAGAATGTCTAAATAGGCACGTTTTTTTTACATCATTTATTCACCATCGGTTGAATGACGTCAGTCTACGCTGCAACGACATGTTAGAGTCATCAATATGGCACATAAAAAAACGCAGTTGTTGTTTAAGTCATCTGACCACTGACAATCTATTTCTAAGTTGATTGTTGTTATTAGCAAAAAATTACGAAATGAATGAAGATACTTTGAAAAGTGTTGTAGTTATTTTAGCCTCTAGATCTCGGAGTAGCAGTTCATCTGATAGTTAAACTTGAAATTTTTCCAATTTCTGACGCTGTTAATAGCGCCGTCAATACCTTGTTACCACATTTTAAATTTATTTCTATTAATTCGTCCATTTCTTTGACCGCTTCAAAAAACCGTTAATTTTTTGAGGTTAAGCTGTCATTTTGTAAACCACCAAATTTATCCACCACCTCGATACAACGGTAGAGTGGATTGCCATTTTTTTTATGCAACAGTAATAAATGAACGCGTCATTTCTTCAATCTACAATTAACCAATGAATATAAAAACGCAGTTGGTCGATTAGTGGATCTACCGGTGAATAAAAGAACGTGCCTGAAGTCTAAATATGTTATAGATCGACGAATATCTGGAGCAGTAAACAAATATAATTACCTATCTGATATCCTTTCGAATCCTTTTGGTTGCATCGCCTGTACATTGAGCGTATTGTCGCATAATAATCTTGAAACACTAGCTTTACGAATTTCTCTTAATTGAAGCTGATTCAAACCACTAGCAGTATTTTCAAAAAAGAATCTATCTCCCTTTCTTGTTCTGAAAAATTGTTCCGTTAAAATACACAGGAAAGTTGGTCCAGCTAAAGTACCAGGTACATGAGCTTCTAAAGATCCACCAACTGTCAAATCGACATCATCTGGACTTTCGTAGAGCGTAGAAAGCTTTTGGATATTCTGGAAACAAATATTATTACTATAAGTACAAAAATAATCAAAGCGTTCACACAGGCGAGCTTCAAAGCACTTTTCAAGCTTTCAAAAGCATCTTCCTATCCCAGAAAGATATTGCAATATGCTCTGACTCCCTTTCCTCCATTCCGTCAATCAAATCAATGGTCACTGACCACCCAATTGACCAGAACATACACGACATCTATCAAACTCTCGTTGCTCAAGATGTAACAGTCTCTCACATCTGGCGTCCATGTCACATCGGAATTGATGGTAACGAAACTGCGGACCACCACGCGAAAGAAGCTACCACTAATAACAACCCAACACACATTGTCCAACTCGCAACCGACCTGAAGATCCACTTCAAAAACGTTGCACAAGATTCTTGGCGACACCTGTGGCGCAACTGTGGCTCTCCCTTAACTTCCTAACCTGGAGATAGGCTACTATAATCAGAAGAATCCGAATCAACCATACCGAACTTACACATGGATATCTGATGTCTTCAGGAAATCGTTTTTTCTGTGCCAATGACCAGTGCTGTCGAGGAACGTTAAGCTGAAATAGAAATTAAAAAAAAAGTATACCTTTTGACTAATGACATCTAAGAATCCATCGAACGTATAAGCCCTTGGTAAACCACAGAATTGACGGTAATCGTTGTAAGTAGCCAAACCATGATCTCTGTTTCTTTGGACATCAAGTGATTTTAAATCTGATCCAAAAGGTTGACCGTTTCTGAAGAGGTACTGGGTAATCTGGAAAGCAAAAAGAAACAAAGTTGTTCACTCCAAATGACTGATAGAAGACTCTACTTACTTCACTGTCATGGTATTGATCAGCAGCTAATTCTGGCTGTGTGTTAAGTCCTCTAGCGAGCTCGTCGAAATTGTTTCCTTCTTCCAGAATTTGGGGGCGATTGAACCAATCGCTGAGTCTCAAGCCACCATAACTTATTCTTTTTTCAGTTACCAAACTGAAATATAAACAGAGTTTATAAAAAAGTGATTAGTGAGTGAGGTAAATGGTTTTAATTGCTTACTCTTGTTCTCTTCTCAAATTTTAAAGCCAAGGTTCTAATTATTAATCTATCTAACTAATAATTATGAAATTTCAATTATAATACATACTCTAAATGTCCAGCAATCAAAGAATGGAAATACCGGAAAGCTGCAGTGGCATGCTCATTCAAAACAGTGGGATTGACTGTTTCGTCATAATCGTTAACGAAATCATCAGTTTTATATAAAATCTTATTCTTCAAAGAATTTTGCGCACCAATAAAGAGAGGCAACCATTCGTAATATGTAATTTGCTGATGTTGAGCAATGTTAATCAATCTAGCCTCTTGGAAAATTGTTTCGTCGTTCCATTGGGGGTTTAATTTAGCTAAAACCCCAGCTATCCTATTGTGTTCTCTAAGAAGAACAATTTGCAGAAGAGTTAATTGAGGGTTTTGATTGACACGAGCATCACCTAAAACAAATTTAGTTACAATATCCTCATCAATCACTTTTAATTAAAAAAACTTACCAGCTAGGTAACAAGCTTCATTGGGAGTTTGAATTGCGCATATTCCAGATGCATTTAATGATCTTGGAGGCCATTCTTGGCCGTTTCTCACATCCACTCTTAACCTACCATCTTGGAACTGTCTGACTTGTTGATTTACTTGGTCGGTGTTTCCATAAACGATTGACAGATCCAAATAGTGATTCACAGCTGTTAACTATAAAAAGGACAATTTACTTAAACACCATCATCAAGCATAGTATTATACCAGCGTGGCTCAAACTGAACTGGCTGGTATCTCAATTGTCGCAAACGAACTAACCAGAAAAAGAATTTCTGGCAAAAACTTAACAATCTGCACTGATAGTAGACAAGCCCTATTAGCCTTAAACAGAGCACGACAGGAGTAAATGTAATCGCATTGCCGATTTTTTAGCCAGGGAAGCGGCTGGACTGAACATTTCAAGACCCAGTGACACCTGCAGCCTAACAACTTCGACAAATGCGGAACTAGTCAAACGTTACACCCATGCTCAATCCCTTAAGAGATGGGATGGAATCAAAGGATGCAGTCTTGCTAGGATCACCCTTAGCGACCCTGGGAGGCTCGCGCCGAAGAAATGTTTGGCGATGACCAGGAAAAACCTACGTTTAACAGTAGGACTTCTGACTGGCCCCTGTCAACTAAGAAAACACCTCCATACTAAGGGGCTAGTGGACACACCTCTATGCAGGATGTATGAACAGGAAGATGAAACTGTCAGGCATGTCTTATGCGAGTGTCCGGAGTTATAGTCGATATAAGAGAGTGTGTGTTCGCTGAGTCTTGGCCTACACCTGACGATATAAAGGAGATGTCTCCTAGTGATCTGTCCACCTTCCTGAGAAGGACAGGATGGATGATGACCTAGGACGACAACTCCTCGGGAGGATGTACAATGAGTCACATGTGGACTAAGTGCTAAAATCTATTAAATCATGTAATATATTAAACTAAATCTACTACTCACTTGTTCCGCTGGTTGGTTACCTCCTACACAATTACGATCACGGTCAGTGATAGTTCTTACGAAGTTACGACACCTGATATTTGTTTGGGAATGTTGTGGATCATTATCGGGCAGAACTATCGGGTAACAATGGTCCGGCATGTTGGCTAATTCCAGCAATTGTCCGTCGCTTGAACAACATCTTGTATTGTGTGGTTCTTGAATATTAAAAATAAAATAATATATTTTATCAACTTTGGAAGAGGATACTTACGAGCTTGTGTACTTCCCAGAATCATACTCATGTCGTGGGTGATGATTTGACCATATTGCATAGCGCCAAGAGTGAATAATGGGTCTTCAACTGGAACGTCTGGATATAAAACCAAACTTACTACTCTGGAGAGTGGTAGATCGTTTCCACTTTTGGCTGTAGATGGTGTACTAATACCTGAAGATAGTTTAAGCGATTAACAATCGAATTTTTCACATAAAAAAATCACAAGCAACAGATTAATCTGAAATTCTGAAGGCCGAGAGAGCACCAAAGATTACCAACGTCCAGGACCCGGATCTTTGAACGTGGAATAGATTAATAGGTGATGTGTATACTGAGTGGTTTGTATGTATGTATGTATTTTGGGACGACATTCACTGAGACCCAAAAAATCTATTGTGCCCCCTTACTTCTACTTAGTTTCTGAAGAGAGTCTCCGAAAATAGTAGTTACTTCAGTCCTATTTCCCGAAGGAATTATAGGATGTCTACAGGCTTCAACTTAGATAAATATTCCTCTTCTATCCAGTAATCTTCCAGGTGCTGTGCTCTAGGATTCTGAAGTGCTGTGCAGTTGGAAAGTATGTGGATTGAGGTATCTTCTTCCATGCTACAAAATCTGCATTCTTCTTCCTCCACTATTTTGAGCTTTTTCAGGTACCCGTTAGGATCCTTGCTAAAACTCTTAGCGCAGTTTTACTTTGACTTATGCATTCATTTGATCACAACAGTTTGTATACATCCAGAAGAGTCTTTGATTGTTTAAGCCCTACCAGATCTTTCCAATGGTCAGATCTTCTCTTTTCCTCGGTTCTACCTATTTCTTCCAATATCACATTGGAGCTGATTCCGCAAAAGGGTTCAGGCCCCCAGAAAGGTATTTCAGTCCCCCTCTTTGCTAGTTCTTCTGCTATTTCATTTCCTTCTATTCCAGTGTGTCCTGGAATCCATAGTAAGTATTGTTCTCGCCTTGTTCATTGAGTTTGTCTAGGCATTCCCACACCATTTTGGAACTGATTACACAAGAGCTCAGTGCTTCAATGGCGGCTTAACTATCCGACATTATGATAATCCTTTGTCTTCTGTATCCTTTATCAATATTGAGCTGGGCGCACTTTATAATGGCGTGGATTTCCGCTTGAAAGATACTTATATATTTTAATTCTGTGCTTTGTGACTTCATTCTTAACTTGCTTAAAAAGATTCAACTTAAATAGGTAATCTACAAGGGTGTTTTGGTAATTAAACAATAACTATGAATATCTTAGAGATATCAACTTCAAGTTAAATCAGATAATTGAGGTTATGGAATCTAGAAAGTGTAAAAGCTACTAGAAAAGGATCAAATAGCACACACTAAACTTGGGCCTTTACTGATAAGTTTTAGATCTCATTAAAATTATGTTTCAATGTATTTCGTGAGTTTAGAGAATTTAAGCGGTTAAATAAAAGTAATATCAGCTTCAAGCTACCTAATGACATGACATGACATAATACGTGTTAACAGTGTTTGTCGCCAATGAGAAAATCCCAGAGGTAATCATGAATGGATTGTGGAGGAATGGTGCCTTAAAGAGGACCTTTTAGTTTAAAAAAATGGTTGCTTTTACGAATAAAAGAGATTTTTTGCAGGGTAGAGACCTGCTGTCCGTAGAAGTGATTGAGAGTGACCCTAGATTCCAAACTGAACTGAACGTATATCTCTTAACGTATATATGCGCTGCATTTCGTTAGGTAGATATATAATTTGCTTAAAAACAACATTTATATACCTACATTTAAAAAGAAATTAAAAAAAATAACCGCTAAACTTGACATACTCACGTTGCTTTACTTTAGATTAATTATGTGATAGTTAAAATTATATTTCAATAACAATTTAAACATTAATTGGTAGGTATTAAATGAATCGATTGATATTTCTACACATTGAACCAATTACAAACATTATTTTATACTTTGCATAACAAATTACGAAACTAATCAGTAGTAAATTTTTTTTTGCTTAATAGCTATGGAATTGTTACATTTTTAAGATTTGTGGGTTTATATAATTAAAATTTATTTTTGTACTAATTAGATGAGTGTAAGTGAACGCAATTTGATTAAATAATGACGCTTCTGAGAGCAGTGTTTAAAATGTTGCAATCTTCATCTATCTGTTCGTAATATCAATACAGGGCTCAAGGTAATTATAGGAATAAGCTCCAGGAAATGAAAGTAAACCTATTTAACTTTGTACTTTGACCATATATATCATCATAGACTCGACTTGTTCTGTATATGGCAAAATACTTATAGTAAAATCATGAAAATTTCTACGTTTTGGTTTTCGGATGCGATCTATTTAACTAAAATATTTTCAAAGATGGCAGACTTCCGGTTCTACCGGAAGTCGACTGTAACTTTGTTATTTTAAATAGAACACCCTGTATATTAATACATTTTTAAAATCTACGTAAAATTTTATTATACTTTTGTCTGAATACTTTTTTCGAAAAATGCATATTTTTGAGTTATTGATTTTTTTGTAAAAAATTTGACCGTTGCAGACCCTTATAAATGATTTTTTTAAGAGGATACCCTTAAATATATGAAAATGGTTTCTGTTCTGGTTGCTTTTAGCAAGATCAGACCTATTTAAATCTAAGCTGAAAATTTTTTCATTTCATACAGGGTGTGTATAGTAAGTGTTCTAAGTTTAACTTCATAAATATCAAACTTCTTTATTTTTTAAATAGAACCACCCGGCTTTTCCTATTTTAATGCATTTAGAGGTGAAAAATAAGGCGAGTTCATGTATACTTTCCTATACCCAAACATTACCGTTATCCAGATATTAAATGCTTTCTGTAAATATATCTTACTGCAAATAAAGCACATATTTGTTCTTGAAACAACTTTGCCATATTTACCATTTATTAAAAGCAGATTTACATAAACTTTTTCATTTCTTAGTGCTTGTATCAACGGGTCAAAATAAAATTTAGACCACACCTGCATCTTTCAAAATTTACAGAAAACATTCAATATCTGGATAACGGTAAGGTTTAGGTATAGGAAAGTGTGCATGAATTTGCCTCATTTTTTCCCCTGAATGCATTAAAATGATAAAAACCGGGTGGTTCTATTCAAGAAAATAAAGAAATTTGATATTTATGAAGTTAAATTTAGAACACTTTTTACACACACCCTGTATAAAATGAAAAAATTTTCAACATAGATTTAAATACGTCTGACCTCGCTTAAAGCAACTGAACAGAAACCATTTTCATATCTTTAAGGGTACCCTCTAGAAAAAATAATTTGTAAGGGTCTGCAACCGTCAAATTTTTTACAAAAAAAAAACTAGCTGTTATAAATGAAGTAGCCACCAAGAAAATAGAATCAGTAACACCTAAGGAACTTATAAAAGAAATAAAAACAAACATCAATCCGAAAATAGCGCCTGGATACCATCAAATAACAGGGGAAATTCTTAAATATCTGCCAAGAAAAGCAATAGTCAAACTAGTTCACTTAATTAATGCAACATTTAGACTAAAACATGTGCCTATCTGTTGGAAAATAGCAGAGGTCATCATGATTCCTAAACCTGGGAAACCCATGAATGAGGTTCCGTCACACAGACCAATATCACTGTTACCAGTCATATCAAAACTTTTTGAGAAAATATTTTTAAAAAGACTTAAGCCCATTATTGAAGAAAAATACATAATCCCTACTCATCAAGTCCACAGACGGATCAATTAAAAAAGGCACTAGAAGAAAAGAAGGCGGCATTCTTGGACGTGGCACAGGCGTTCGATAAAGTCTGGCATCAAGGACTCGAACATAAACTTTAAAAACTTCTAAACAATACAGCTTGCTGTTAAAATCTTACATTAGTGGAAGAATGTTTCGTATTAGATGCGAAGATCAATACTCACAACTACGACCAATAAAGGCTGGTGTACCACAAGGCAGTGTTCTGGGCCCATTGCTGTACCTCCTATACACTTTTGATATACCAGTAACAGAACAAACTACAGTAGCCACGTTTGCAGATGATACATGTGTACTGGCAACTGGCAAAACTGAACAAGAAGCCAATAAAATACTTCAAGAAGCCCTAAATCAAGTCAATGCATGGACGAAAAGCTGGCGCATTAGACTTAATGAAAATAAATCAGTGCATGTAAATTTTACAAATAAACACACTGGCATACAACATTGGGGGTGTGCTTGTGCAAGCAATATAGAAATCATACAAAGATTCCAGAACAAGGTACTAAGAGGCATTGTCAACGCTCCTTGGTATGTAAGAAATAGCGACCTCCATAGAGACCTAGGTGTGGATAAGGTAGCAGACGAGATAAGAAAATTTGCAAAGAAGCACGAAGAACGGATTCACAAACACGATAACGTCGAAGCAATCCAGCTGCTGGACCAAAGTGGGTTAGTAAGAAGACTCAAAAGGACTAAACCTTTTGAACTAGTGTAGTGGTTTAAAAGCAGAGCACAGTGCGTGTTGTGTAGAGAAACCGAGTGAAAATAAATCTGAGTAGTTACCAGTGGGTCTAACTTTGTATAACTTTTCAGTTTTAAGATTTTGACAGAAAAATATTGCTCGTTTATCTTGTTTCTAGATTAGTTGTAATTAAAAAAAAATTGTTGAAAACATTTCATGAAAGAAGATTGGAAAGAAACATAGAAAAAAAAGGAAGCAGGTGAAGAAAATATAGTCCAAGGAGACTGCAATGGATAGGACACATTATGAGAAGAGCACCAACAGAAACATTGAAGAGAATAACAGCATGGGTTCCATTAAAGACCAGAACAAAAAGAAGACCACGAAGCAGTTGGTGGGATCAAGTGCAGGAAGATATAAAAGCATCAGCTACTGGAAAACCGAATGCAGGTACAGAAGAATATGCAAAAATATAACAAGCGAGGCCAGGACAAATAAAATATTATAGTAATGCTGATGTAAGAGGGAGTAATTCACCTCGTCAATGGGATTAAACACAGCTCTATCGAGCTAGTCGTACTCCCTCAGGATTGAACGGCCATAATGATTTTTTGGATACAATATCAATGATAACAAAACTTCCCACCAGTATATTTTAATTAACTGAAACAGCATGCAAGTAATCGCTTTAAATGCCGAACAAGAGGATCTTCAACTGGTGCAAATGAATTTCACTTCACATCGTTATCCATCAATCACATTTCTACTATATACGTTTGACGTTACTATCAGATGTAAAATCGAAACATGTACCCCCCACTAGCTCTGCCTATGGTGGACATACACAAAAGTGTTTTGGAGTATTTTTACGTTCCGCTAATGAATATTTGTATATTATGTACTCCGAACATATTATCGACTTTTCTGAAGCATTTCCTCGAAATTAAGTTCGAAAAGAAACGCTATAAAATGAGTCTGCTTTTCTGCTCTCTTGAAACTCGGTAATCGATAGGAGTGAAGTAGATTCATTCATGAACTAGTTGGTGATTGAAGTATCCAATCAGTAAATTAAAATGAAGTGCTCTTAAAAGGTATTTTTAGTTTGGGGTATATAATCATTATTGAAGTGCACTTTAACTGTGATTATCAAATTTGAATTCTATAATTAAAGCAAAATGAAGTTTTTTCGGCTTTAATATCTTAATGGACATTTACTTTATATAATTGCACTGAGTAAGTTTAGATATCAGCCATTCGCTTTAATGGAAATTTCAAATTGTTATCGAAAACTGTCCCAAAAATGTTTACACTACCCAGGGCCGTATCTGGGTATGGACGCATCTTTGACGGGACTTTCGGAATTTTCGCCCCCCACACCAGAGGGTTTGGGAAATATGAAATACCCTTCACGAGAACGGAAATAACCGAGGTCCTATCAAGGAAATTGAAATTTTCTTGCATTTGATAATTTCGATTTTTTGAAATACCAATTATTCTTCAGTTGCCGCCGACTGGAAGCGGCCATAACCCCAACAAATAGTCTGAACACAGTATAGGAATGAACCAGTATGTTATCTCGTGACGTTACACTGCCGAGCTCTCTGTGGCCTACCACGTCGTTCGGATGAGTATCTCATCCGGTGGCCAGTGCTGTGCTGCGATCCAATAAAAGTACCAGTGGTGAATTTGCGAATAAAATTATTTATTACAGCTTATATTTTTACGGGGTTCTGGTATTATTTTTATAGTTTATAAGCATTTTTTGGCAATGGATACCATTGAAAAGAAGAAAACAGGTAGTGTGTGTGTAGTTCGTGGATGTAACAATAAATATTATGATTGTGATGGAAAGTTTCACCGTTTTCCAAAGGATTCAGAAGAGTGAGAAACTGTTTGTATTTTCATACGAAAAGTATAATACTTTATTATTTGATCTTCATATTACATTTATGAGCCTTAGTTTCATGCATTGATTTAATTTGTTGTTTTTGTTTCAGAGCTAAAGTTTGGCTCGAAGCATGCGATAGGCCTGACTTGATGCCAAAAATAAAAACTTTATACAATAGTAGTCATCGTTTATGTGGTGCTCATTTTGAACCAGACATGATTATGCAACCTCATAAAAGGAAACTTCTTTTAAAAAAGGCTATTCTAACAATATTTCTTTCATCAAATACTGCAATGCCTAGAGACTTTCAGACAAATGATTTATTGGGAAAGAATTTATTTAATTAAAAAATGTTCGGAAATTCATACATGCAGCGTATGTGAGACGTATTCACAAGCGTATCAAAATTTAGACGATTCGTCTTTATACTGTTAATTTAGAGCTTATGAAAATACGAATAAGGATAATTTTGGAAACTTGAAAATGCCGCATGAAAATTTTGTACAATACATCTCATTATTAGAAACATTATTCCAAATGAATTTTGAGAAAGTTGCTACGTAAGATAATATTGTTGAATCACTTATAAATATTAGTCAAACAACAGAGTTTGTACATACTTGTGTTGATTTTCCAATAAAATATTCAATAAAAATTTTCTTCAGGGTACGACTTTATTAGACATTATTTGTCAATAAAAATTTTAAAAGTCATAACAAAATGAAAATTGTAATATGGAAAAACCAATAAATATTTCGTATAAGACTATTGTTTTATTCACTCATCAGTGTACTGTTCTACAAT
>CAJUYH010010750.1:0-11844 GCA_910591685.1 Galerucella tenella
AAATGAGATATGACACAGCCACAATATGAAATAAATTATAGAGTATAGAAGAGTATAGTGGTTGAGTAGTTGTCGGAACGTAACACTAAATTTTAGTTACAACCACAGTTAGCAATCGTTGAATAATGTAGGAGCGGCGATAATGCCCAACGTCTAACGCCGAGTAGATTCGACTGCGGGTGTGTTTAGTATATATATATGTATCATATGTATACATATGTATATACATGTGTATGGTAACGCAAAAGGAGTAAGAGAGGATGGCGCAAGCGATTCTCAGACCACTGTTTAATCGTGGTGACTAAACTCACAAGCACACTTTATCCAACGAGGATATCACCGAGTGTTCATCTTATCGTAACGCTACAAGCTCGACTCTGATTATCCCTGTGCACAACCCCGTGTAAGCCCATGGCAAGCAGTTTCAAACACCCGTTGATCGCCTAAATTATCTGGCTTTCGTTTACCTTAAGTTATTTATTAAATGTCACCTTCGCCCATTGTTTTCATTTGACGCATTATTCATTTAAATAATACGTTCAAGTGAGAGGAAAAATAAATGAAAATTATTTGATTTATATTCAATTAAAAAAATATCCATAATTATTAAAAAAAAAAATAACACACATACGAAAAATATTCTTCAATTTAATTATATGACATTCATTAATATTTGAGTGGTATATATATGAATGATGGATGAATGCATATATTAAACAATTAATTTGCACATCGGTAAAGATGAGAGCATTCACGATGTAGTGCAGTGCAGTTGATATATCTCGTTCAATACTTCAGCACGAACGTGAGAAATTGAAGAGTGTGTGTTGAGTGAATTTGATGGCGAGAATGTGCAGACTATACATGTATGTATAATGAGGATGAATTATATACATATGTATATATATATATAAAAAGAGGCCAAAGAGAAAGACCCTCTTTGCGCTTCGAAGCATCATTCCGGTCGCGAATTTTTCTACGATGTACTCAAGTCATTTTTACTACAATCTCATCTACATGTACCATCAACTATACAGAATATGTCATGGTAGAATTCTCAAGTGCGAAAAAATCGTACATCTCAGTTATATAACGAGACAATTTGTGTTGGAAACAAAAAAATCTAAAATAATGTAGGGGTAAATTTATACAGATGGATATTTCGATGACGGATGTTGAAGAATATTATAATATAATAATATAATAATATTGATAATAAAATATTGACACTGATTTCATGTACTGAAGGGTGAAATACTAGTATTTAGTTTCAGATTGAAGCACATTAGCAATCAACCCCTCTCACCTGTTGTAATATTTAGTGACTAAAGCTCGAACTAAATATGCTGTGTATTTATACACGAAGATTAAACTACCCATACATTGTAACTATGGGACACAATATAAAATACCTATTATACTACTTTTTAAATAATAGATACTGTCAACAGCATATTAAATTTAAAAATAGCACACGACAATTTTAATTCTCCACTCTTTATCCTCTCATCGAAATCACGATGACAAATATTATTTATTCAATATTGTACTTAATTAATTTATGACAATAGAATATTGCACTGAAGTTGACATTACGTATAATTAAAATGTCAATGAGTATAATAATAGTTGTGATATGGAGTTGTATATTTTTTAACAAGCTTCTGCAAAAAATAACTTTTCAATTTTGTAATACAAACTAATGTTGCATTTGAAGTTGTGACTTACATGAAACGTGTGTGAGCTTTGAAAATACTCGACCTGCTCCTCTTTCAACTCAAGCATCACCACTTATATTTCTCATCCCCCTCTTTGCTTTCGCTTTGTCACTGCATGTGCACAGAACTGCAAAGCCAAATATTATACTCGCTCTGTGCCGATCTATATTGTATATATCTTTTGATACACATTTTTAATACTATAAACTTTAAAATTTCAACCACTATATAACATAAATTTAATATATACCACTACCGCCCACTATCACTATCGCGTTGACATTCTCAATATAACTACGATCAAGTATGAGTATTACATTGGCTTACCCAACCGTCGGAACAAATTAGGTTTCATATGAGAATGCATATGATAACATAAAAAGTTCTGTTGAAAATAAATAGAGACAAAAAAAAGAGCGGAAAAAAAAATGTTAAAGAAAATTGCTTTGGCTGGGTCATAAAAGTAAATGCGATGCCTATTATTAATTCCTCTGTCTCTGTCTTTTATTTGTTTATTTTTTCATATGAACCAACACAGTATTCTCATATTTTTACTAAATTTAATTTTATATTTGGTTATTTTATTGTGTATTAACTGACTATGGCTCTTTCACCTACTGTATTATAGGGGTACAGACTGATTGAACGTTTATTCTTTCATATTGATATTCTCATCGTGTTCGTAGGCGCTTGTTGTTTTCACATCTTTTCTCATACTTATACTCGGTAAATATATATATATGCCTTTAAATTTTCAAGATATCTCGTTCAAAGATAAACGTGAAACGATAAATTTCAAGATAATAAGAGCGAAAAGAAAAAAAAGAAAGAAAGAAATAGCAAAATAACGTCTAGTTCACGTTGCGAGAAATTGAAAATCGAAAAGTACCCCTCTCGTAAAAGAGCTAACTCAATGGTGGACGCTTCGGTTCTTCAAGACTTTATCCGAGGTTCAAAGTTTTTCCTCGATTTTTATGTTTCACTTTTCCCTCCATATAGATATATTGTCCTCAATGGGCTTGTCATGGGCAAACTTCAAGTTTACTAAAATACTATAGATAGTCTTTAGAAATTTCATTATTCGTATTTTTTTTTTGTCTCCAGTAAAAACTAAAAAAGTTCTAGGTTAGATAATTGTTTTCTGGGCGATAAAATTGCACACAGTCTATGTACCATTACTAAAATTATTTTTATACTGTGAACTTTTGCCATCCGTCTTTCCATTATAACCATCGGAATGAAAAGTATATAAAAGAGGCAAAGCAAAAAAAAATATAAAAAAATCTTCATCATTCTGGCATAAATGCCTTCTCTCACAGCGTCCCTCAAGAATATTGCAACGTTTCTTATGAAAAACTCGGCCATGTCCCATGAGACATTGTAGAATGGTTGATGCAAGTCTCTTAGATGAATTTAAAGCTCAGTAAACATATCGTTGGACCGCTCGTCAAAAGTTTAAGTATAGCGGTGAAAATAAAAGGAGAACTGTTGTTTAAATTGGCGTCATATGGAGAAAACTTTGAGGTTTGCAACGTTGAAAAGAAAAAAATTGTTAAGACAAGGCTCACTTTCCATATAGGCATATGAACATTAAGTATTAATTTTCATCAACATCATCATTATCACATTTTCTCAAAAACCTGCTACTTTCATTCATTTTACAAGTTGAATAATATATTATTGTAATTTATTGAGTTGCTGTTGGTACACGGAAAAATTAACAAGCATGAGATCCATGAATAGTACTCATATATTTGAGAAAAAAGATAATAAAAACTCACCCCATGAAAAAATAACTGTCAACACGTAGTGATTTTTAAATGCACAGTAAAATTTACAAAATTCTGGTAAACTTTCACATTCACTTGGTAAGTTCTACCAAAAAAAAAAAATGTAAGTGCAATATTTGTTAAATTCATAAGCCTACGCCTATTCCATGTCACTAAAAAACAAACTCAAATATTTTTCATTATTCTCAATGCTCAACCACCAAGTAATAAGACGGCATAACTCTTCTGCACTGCAAGTGTAACGCGATATCATCAGAGTTATCGGACGCGTTTTGAAACTTTATCATTGGAGATTAACGTTGCAACGATGTACGAAGAAAGAGAAAAGAAAAGTGGCAAGACGTTCAGTAAGTTCTTCCGTCTTCAAGGATTATCCTGTGTGCCAACTCCTATAACTTTATACATATATAGTGATATTGGGATTGGTGAATCCAAGCCAATATATAAACGCAAGAAACTTGGAATGAATTATAACTTTATATATTTATTTACAGTATAAACTTGAAAATAATATGATACAATTTAAAACGCAAAAAAAAAAGTTCATTATCAAAGAGATTACCCAGTAGCATCATTTTTATTTACTCATATATTTACGGTACAAATTGCATTTGATGTGGGCAGACGAATGCTAATATAGGTATATATAGCAAATTTAATTGTGACTTACGCTCAGGATCAATTATATAGTGATATAATGTATCTGGTGCAAATGGTTGAATCATCAATGAAACCTATTCATAATTGATTAGCTTAATTTATATATGGATATAAATGTGTATGTCTACCATGAATTCACCACAATTAAGTAATAACAAATTGACTTAATGCATAATGGACAATTCAGAACTACATCTGTTAATTTGTCTAATGGTCATGGTATTATTAGCCATAATACAAATAGATAGATCAATTATATCAGCTTCATTGTATATATCATTATCGTACGCATATATATTCATTATCGATCCATTAATTGATGTCAATTGAAAAGTATATTTTGCTACACTGCAAATTTATTATACTGATTTTCAAATAGATATCGAATACGTGTATTAATTATCTTTTATTTTTTCTTATATTTCTATTATTTCTTTTTATTTCATTTAAAAAAGTTGTGAGAAGATGTATTGGATAAAGCGAAAATATTGCTCGAAGCATGCGGCAACACAACCAGAAGGGTCTCGTTCATATATCACTATTTTTCATGATTATTTTTTTTTTATTAATTTTTTCGAGTTATGTTACATTGAAAATCCATTATACACAAGTACGTTTTTATCTCGATTTACATATCGATATATCAATTTATTTATTCCGATAGTGCACAATTTAATACATTTATTTTCACTTGATATATATACGAATATATTTTTTTATATCAAACTTTAAATGGTGCAATATTGAATTTTCTCACAATATCGGTAAAAAAATAATTGAGACACTTTTCATGAATATTTCAATTTAATATTTAATTGGTAATAAAATAGCAACACAGCAATTTGTATTCATCGCTGTACTTTACTATTCTATCAACAATTTAACTCGAGCCACTTGTCGAGGAAATTGTCATGACAAATATATATCTTGGCAATTGCCATCGTGGGAATAGTTCGAAATTGCCATAACTATATATACCCTGTTCACAGCTACATCCTTTTTCCTTTGAATATCAGTCCCATTCATTTAGTTGCTTTCACTTTATTATGAATATATATGCACAATAAAACTTTTTAACAATTTAAGAAGACTAAATGCACCAGAGTAAACCCTGAAATTTCTCAGATAATTAAACTTTTACTAAACATTATAAGACGATGGTATTTTCATCGGCCCCTTTGAACTAAATAATAAAAAATAAAAGCGAAAGTCTTGTTTGCAACTACACTTTTCTCAGCATACTTATGTACTCTACACATTTTATGTCACGCTGGACTCTATCGTACGTCACCGTGTCTGATATACTTTTAACTATATATATATATATATATATATATATATATATATAATAAAGCCTCAACGTCGGGAAAGTAAGCGAGGGATAACATGTATTAGCACTTTGCCAAGCTGGCGCAGACTTGAGCTCTCCGAAGACGCGGCTGCATTCGATTATTTAGAGGTCGACCCTCATCCTATTCATATACTTATCTTTACTTTATTTATACTTCTTTTTTCGCTTAGCTTTTTTTTTTTTCTAATTAACTGTTGAACTAAGAAGGAAAAGAAGTACAGGAGGAAGAAACTATTCAAAATATTCTCGAATACCAAATTCATTTTGTAAAAACAAAATGAATATTAAAAATTGTTGAAATTATTGTCGCATTTCTGAAATTCTAATTAATATTTGTAACAGGGATTAAATTTACATTACAATAAACATTTAAAAATGGCGTTTTATATTTTTATATAATTGTATTATTGATTTCCTAGTCAATTTTGAATATACAAAAAAATTATTTGGCAAAAGTTTGCCATAAATTAATCAAAAATATCACAATTAAATACATTAAAATTCTAAAGTCCGTGATGTAAAATATTTCTCTTTATTTTTTCTGATTAATCAAATATATATTTAATCCTACATCCTTAATTTCGTAAAGTTATTAATCCTAATGGTATTTAATTTTCCCTCCGGATGTTATTCAACGTTGTATGAAAGGCGAACAGCAATAGCTGAGAATATTTCGTAATTACAAATCTCATTAAATTCACCACCATGATCTGGCAAAACCCCATTAACAATGAAACTAAATTTTCACTGTATATATGTATATAAATATTATCAATATAGATATACTTTTAATACACCAGTTCAATTAAACAGAAACACGTAACATACCAAATATCTGAATTTCATCAAAATCAAAATTGACCCATAAGAAAGAGAAATAAAAGAAACTCTCATGTATATAGGAAATGAAATATGAACAATGAAAAATATATCATTATCTATTTCATTTTTTATTTGCATATTTCATCTCGAATATATACACGACAGATAGGTAATTCCCAATTCGTGTCACAACCCATACGCATTATTCTCTCTATACATATATGAATTGTATTATGGTGACTGATGACAACACCACTTCATGCATATACTTAGCTGAGAAAATAAGAAGATAAATGTATAGAATGTGATACAAAGTAAAATGGAATGAATACATTATGCCTACGTCGATTAAATTCTACCTTCATATCCTCTCTGCCCCTCTCCCATTTCTCTGTCTCTTTATCTATCTATCTCTGCATCTCTTGAACACTGCGCCGTATAACCTGCCCCAATATACCGTAAAAGTCTCACAGAACTCAGTTATCAAGTCTTTTACGCTGCACTTTGTAGTCTTCCGAAGTGAAAATTCACTTCTGCGATGAGTCTTCATCTCTTTCACCTTCTCCCACACATCCAACGGCCTACACACACATCCGTATACTCTATATACAGATCATTGCTAGTGCCTATATATATGTACTGAGGTATGTATAAGCTGGGGCGTAAAGTGAATGGGGGAAAATGCTTCTCTCCCAGAGGAGTTAGATTATTACCCAATTCTATCAAGGACTCACTCACAAGCTTTACATTTTTTATTTATTATTCTTTTTTTCTGTGGAGGTGTACATGAATTTTTATTGTATTTTTTCTTTGCGCCTTTCTTTCTTTTTTTTTTCTTTTTTTTTTCGTTCAATAGATTGAGTACTTTTTTCAAATATATATAAAAGTGAATTGCCTTTCACTTCAGTATATTATTTCGTAGCACAAAAATAACTGCAGTGAAGTTGTCCAGGTGAGACCTTTATTCCAATGATGGAATATAAAGTGTGATGTGTTGACAATGGATATCCATATAATATGCGAAACGAAGCTGAAATGAATATATGGATATATATGTATTTCTGGTTGTGCTATGAAAGATGAGAAATAGAAAATGAAAATATAGTTTTATGAATAATAAAATTCAATATAGTCATAAACACGAGAATGTAATATGGGCGGAACATTTTTTACTTACATATACCATATACAATATTCGCATATACATATATATATATATATCTCCAGGCTATATATAATACACAAATGCAAAAATATATTTTATATATTTGACAAACATCATTTTCTATCATGTATACTTGCATTATTCCTCCTTCATATCCTCGCAGCAAACTCACTACCATCTCCTTTACTTGTCTAACTTATATATAACTATACACTTGGTATTTTCCATAAATATATAGATAGGGAATAAATTGTTAACTTGTTTTTACAATATATTTCCACAAATAATATGTATTCTCTGAACGAAGTAGAAAAACTGTCCGGTTAATTTGCTTTGTCTAATACCAAATTGTTGGTGGACATGTATACTTGCGCGGAGCAAAATAGCGAAGACCACTTCTATATGTCACAACAGCAAACATAGTGATGAATCTCAATGTTTTTTCTTCATTTTTTATTCAACATTTTTTTTACAGTAACAACACTAATGATACTCATCAAGCTGAGTTATATACAATAATAATAATAATAATAATACGATAAGACAAATATGAAAATTCATTCGCGAAAAAGTTGCGGAAGAAAAATGAATAAACCATGAGAAAAATGTCTCGTCTTGGCAAATTCCTCATCTAAGAGATAAATATATAGGAGAAAACGTGCGGAAGCATGTAAGCAAACAATACCACCAGATGAGAGAAGTGAAGGTAAAAGAAAGAAAAAAGAAAAAACAAGGTCAATATGACCCAACTTATACTTTCTTTCTCTTTTTCTACATACAAGAGTGGCAGCTGAAAAAAAAACCGTAGAAAATGATAAAAAGAACGGGAAAAAAAATAAAATGCGGACTTGGAAGCAAAGGGAAAAGCCCTCTGCTTATATAAAGTCTTCATGCGATCTATTACTCCAAGAGCCGAAGCACTTTTCGTTATTACCAATATATACTTGCAATATAACTATAAAAAAAAAACCAGGAAAGAAAAAAAATCCCAATGTCGATTGTCGACGATCAACTTCCACCTTCTCAAAGAACCTTTTTCACGTTTTTTCTTCATTCCCTTTTTTTCTTCCTCCCTCCAATTTTTTTTCGTTCTTTCCGTGCCGATTCACTGTCTCTGGAGTTTGCGTTCCATTACCCCGCAAAATGGAGTACTCAATATAAATGCATTTCCTATTATAATTATTATATTACTTCATCGGGAATATATTTCATATTTTATCATTAAAAACAAAAAACGAAAAGACATTTGGTCAAAATAACTGATCAATGTTGAAAATTTTCTTCTTTTACCATTCACAGAGCTTACCGCAAACTCCTGCTGGTAGTATTGGCGTAAAAGGACTGGGCAGTGGATGTGGCAGTGGTGGTGCTGGTCCTGGTATGGTCAACGGTGCAACCGTCGACCATCAGGACATTCGGGATAGCATCGCCATAAACACGGAACATGTAAGTGCACCATTCCCTTTAACAGTATACATACCATTCAAATTTACACATTCCGTTTCCCATATCCTTTTGTTCGCCGGTGAATATTCATGGTGGCGCTTGCTACCGGTAGAAGACTTCCCGCCCGGGAATTGCCCGACGACATTGGGATTTTCTCCGATTTGCTAAACAGCCAGAAATTTACATTTGTTTTTACACTATTAACTTCTTGTGTATTTAACAAATTACTTTATTAAATCCAACAGCTTCTCAAAGATATATTCAAATATATTCAACGATTTTTTATTAAATTACTGTTTGCGTGGGAATTATACGTTATTATCTAATAAAGGATATGGTATGCGGTTATAATTGGGGCTATAGGATAAGATGATAAGCGATGTGTACTGAAACGATACTCACATTCATTAATATTACATGATATTGTCATGTGACATGATACATATATGTTATGATGATAAGAATTTATGCGATATTATGATTTATGTCCATTTCATATTATTCCATCTGACCCGATATCGAACGCACGATTTCCGATTCATTTCAACTATATCATTTATTAATTCATGATACCTGCACTATTATACAGAAATTTAGTTTTGCGGTAAAATCGATTTTGATACACATATATTTCTGGCATAACTAACGAATCGTATATTAATTTATAAATATGCATAAAAGTATGAAAGTAGAAAATATCGTTACCAAAAATTTACATTGTGACAAAATTTTACTGCCAACTCATTATAAAATATTACTGAACAGCCAACCTAACTTTTCATTTTAATAAACCCACTATAATAAAATATCATTTAAACTTTTTGCACATTCCCAATAAATGTTACAGATTCCGAAAAAAAAAATATCGAATATATATAAATATATATTATATATTCAATTATAATACTCTTTCGGCAAACGAAAATTTATTCATGTCATATTTACATTCATAATCGTTCACGCATCCCAATTTGTTTTTCTCACTTTAATATTCTCTCATTCTTCCACGGCTTTTCACATTCGATTATTCGTTTTTTTATATTTGTGTGCGTACGATCACGGTAGAATTGAAACTTTTATCGGTTCGGGAATGTGCGTCATCATCACAGAAGCCATTGAACGAGAGTAGAAAAGAGACCACAGAAATCCGCATATGATCGAGATCAGAATTGTGGAGAAATTTGGTAACAGGAATACGGAGAGAAAAGTATAAAAAAAAATTCCTACACTCTCTCACTCTCTCTCCCTCCCTCTCCCTCTCCCTCTCCTCGTCACACCGCCCAGAACAATATGCGTGAATAACGCCCACACTAGTTTCCACTCCGACAAATAATAAGCGCTATCATCTGCACTTCATTTATTTATTTTTATTTTTTTGCGCCTCCAATTTTATTGTCACATTTTATTTTATTATTTTTTTTCCATTTTTTTCTCAATTTACTATCCCAATATTCCTCCGATTTCATTCGTGAGAAACGTAATTGCAGTACAATTTTTTTTTTATTTATTTTATTTTTTTTTTTTTTTCACTAATTAAAACGAATGTATTTTTATTTCTAACCAATTTGTTACTATTATATATATTTTTTTCAATGTCTATATTTTTACACCATTGGCGTGGACGATTCGTGTGAAATCAAGAGGCTCAAACCCGCATGAAAAGTTAACGCACGAATAGATCACGTGATTAATATGGGGTCATAATTCCCTGGCGATAAATAGAGATAGCCGACGACCTGTAATTAGCCTCTGTGCCACACGGTTCGAAATACCATGACACGCTACGTTGAACATGATACCAGAGTCATTGAGCCAGCGCCGAGGAGCCAAGACCCACTACGAGACCATATACGTTAGCGAAGATATGTGATAACATTTAACGATATACAACTGCATCAAGTCCATCCCATCCACCTATTAACCCCTATCCTAATTACCCATTTGCCCTGCACTTTCCACTGCTTTTCACACGCTCAACCCTATTCGCAGTCGTTTTGCCTTTCCAACAGTTGATTAAATTTCAAACTTTATTATATTCTTCCATTTCATTCTTTAGTTTTTAAATATAATAAAAAATACAAAATCACTTCCATGTTTTATCCGACAAAGGCCCCTTTTTATATTTTCTATGTTTTTACATGTATAGTCATAATAATTTTGCTTTGACTCAGCCATTCCATTCATTTGCTATTTTTGGTTATTCATTTAGTTTTATATATAATTTCTTTGTTACAATCATAATAAAGTTTTTAATTATTTTATACACACATACACATATACAGTACAATAAATATTTATTCACTGTTATGTGTACAGAAACACTGTAATATCACTACAAACCCGTGAGACCATCAACCTTCTTGACCGGTTGGCCCTCCACTTGTTACTGCTTTTTATTTAGATCTCTCCCATTACTGCAGACGTATATAAATATATATATGTATATATATTGCTCGCAGCACCTACTGCCATATTTTTTTTTCTCTATTCATTTCTTTTCTTGTCGCAAGACCCCTCACGACCGCACTGCACGTTAATTTTCTTTGAAGCTCCACTCGCTATTCCTCGAGGACTTTAATATTGCTATCCAACTAAATAAAATGAATTTGCTTACGACGAAAATAAAGACAAAAAAAAAACAACAATATTAAATTACATAAAAAATTTGACTTTCGATATACAACAAAATTCATTTTAGTCCACACAATATTATTTGATATTGTTTATTCAATTGAATATTCTTTTATTTATATTTCAGAACTCACGAAAAATAATTGCATCATTTATATACATCATAGAAGCACGTTTTTTTTTTTTTAATACAATAGAAAATAATGGACGGTGGTTCAGGTTTCATGTTTCAATTTTTTTCTCGTTATATTCGAAAAAAAA